>APFE031276745.1:4177-26103 GCA_000404065.3 Pinus taeda | reverse complement strand
GATTGTAAGTTACAAATGTACATGGTAAAGAAACACACTTTACCTAACTCTATACTAGACCAAGTTATACTTAACTATTCCTATGTGTCGGAATATCCTAACATAGATTGATCCAGCAAGGGTTCAAGCGATTCAGACATTGTCCATCCCAAGGTAAAAAACAAACATTCAATCCTTCTTGGGTAAGATTAACTTCGTAAGAAGGTTCATTCCAAACTTTGTAGAGCTTGTAAAGCACATCACTTCCATGCTGAAGAAAGGAGCATAAATAAAATGGACAGATGCTTCAAGAAGCTTTTTTGAAGCCATCAAGCAAGCTATCATGGAAGCTCCCACTCTAATCAACCTAGATTACACTGAGTTTTGTATCTTCTTTTTTTCCTCTTATGATACATTTGCAATAGTCCTGTTGCAAAAAAATGATGAAGGCATAGAGCACCCCGTGGCATTTTTCAGCAAAACTTTAAGGGATGCTGAACTAAGGTATGACCTTATTGAAAAACAAGCTTATGCTCTCATAAAGTCTTTAAAGGCATTCAGAATTTATATTTTGCATTCCAAAGTAGTTGCATATGTACCTTCATCCTCAGTAAAGGATGTCTTAACTCAGCCAGATATTGATGGGAAGAGAGCTAAATGGATTGCAAAATTCATAGAGCTTAACATAAAGGTGAAGCCCACTAAGCTTTTCAAAGGCGAGGGCTTGGCTAAACTTATGGCTGAAGAAAATTTCAGCTTGTTAGATATAAATTCCATGGGTCTAAATTCAAATTATCAACAGGCAGAGGGAGTAACAGAAGAGAAAAAGCAGAATCAGTCTTTGGCTGAAAATCTGGCCACATGTGAATGGTATTACAACATAGTTCATTTTTTGCAAAAGCTAGTAAGTCCCTCCAGGGCTTAGCTCAAGTCAAGCTCATGCCATTAAACTCGGATCAGCCAAATTCTATATTGATAAAAATCTGCTTTATTAGAAATACCCATCAGGAATCCTCTTGAGGTGTCCAGATAAACAAAAATCTATGGAAGTCATACATCAGTTCCATTCTAGCATCTGTGGAGGGAATCATTATTGGAAAACCATACCTCACAAAATCCTGAGGGTTGGATATTATTGGCCTACCTTTTTCTTTGATGTGTTTTTTTTTGTAAAAGCTTGTGACAAGTGTCAGAGGTTTGTAGGAAGACAACAACTAAAATCTCTGCCCTTGAAACCAATACATGTTAATGGTCCCTTCTAGCAGTGGGGCTTGGACTTTATAGGTGAGATCAACCCACATTCTAGTGGCCAACACAAATGGATCTTAGTAGCCACTGATTATTTCATCAAGTGGATTGAGGCTATACCCACTAAGAATGCAAATCATAAAGTTATCATAAAGTTCTTGAATGAGAATATTTTCACTAGATTTGGTTTCCCAACCAAACTAGTCATTGATAATGCTGCAACTTTCAAGGAAAAAGAATTGATGGACATGACTGTATCCATGGGCATTCAAGTGGTGCATTCTACCTGATATTATCCTCAAGGCAATGGCCTGGTGAAATCATCTAACAAGAGTCTGGTAAGGGTAATCAAAAAACTGTTAGAGGACAACAAAAAGAGCTGGGATTCCAAGTTGAAGTTTGCACTATGGGCTGACAGAGTTACCATCAAAAATTCCATAGGGAATTCTCTATTCTAACTAGTTTATGGTGCTGATGTTGTTTTCTCCATCCAGCTAATTCTCCTTGTGGCTAAGTTCTTTCAAGAAGAACAAGATGAAGAAAATGACATGGTAAGAAGAATGAGTAACCTAGTTGAACTACAGTAGATCAGAGAGTAGCTGGTTGAGAAGTCAAAAGCTCATTAGAAGAAAATCAAAGAAACCTTTGACAGGAAGGCAAAAGTGGACAATTTCCAAGTTGGTGATTGGGTGCTTAAATGGGATGCGTTTAAGGAAAAGAGAGGTAATCATGGAAAGTTTGACTCCTTATGGACAGGTCCTTTTGTCATCGCTCAAGTTCAACAGAACAATACATTCATTCTGCACAGTCTGGAAGGAGAAGATACTTTTGGTAACCCAGTAAATGGGCGGTTCTTGAAACTTTATTTCGTTTAAGGCTTTAAAGCCTTGTCATTGTAAATATGTTTTTCCAATTTTTATTTCATTACAAAATACACTCAATGCCCAATGGAACACTAGAAGGAAGATTTAATTTTTGTTTTATAGGAAAGGCATTAATATGTGATCCTTGAAACCTCATAGGGAGGTTGTCATCCCTAGAAGGAGCTAGTGGTAGCCTTTCTAGCAAAAGGCCTAAAATTTGATCCATATATGCTCCTAAGGTTTCCAAAATTGCTTAAAATCATCCCATGGGATCCATATATGATCTTGAAATCTTCAACATCTACTAAAAAATCATCTAAGGGTCAAAATCGGTGCAAGAGGAGAGCCCTTGGAACGGAAGAAATACACTATTAGGAGGCGAAAATGCTTGAAAAACCATGAAAAACCCACAATCGCAGGCTTAAACAGAGGAAGGAACAGTCGCCGTTAGATCTGGTTGATCAACGGCCCAAATCTAGGCAGCTAATCGCAATCAGCCAAGCATAAGGGACAGTTTAACATCGGGCGCACGACACTGCCGATCAGCAATTACCAATGATCAGATCGGCAGGTCGCATCGGCAGGAAGAATATATTATATATATAAAGGCCCGGGTAGTGAGCGATTAGCTATTGAATTTATCGCATCACTGATATCGCATCGACAATATACCATGGGCGGGGCCTAGGCACAGGCGTGTGTGTGACCCGATGGGCCAGACCCGACTTAATTATATGCAATATTTGATAACTTTTCAGGTTTGCGGGAAGGCCTGTTTTCAACGTTTTTTTTTGTATTTTCATTGTTTCAACAAAATACAAGGGAAGCATTGGGGTCGTGCGATAGAGATGGAACCCAGACTCGATGGGTTTCAGGAAGCAAAGTACATATGTTTTCAAGTCTACAAAAGCCCAATTTCATGTGTTTTCCTTGTATTTTCGTTATATAACGAAAATACAAAGGGGGCATTGGCCGGCAACAATTGCGATGAAGCCCGAACCCAAAAGGGCCAGGAAGTGGAATGTATGATAGTTGCAGTCCAAAGCATTCTTTCATGCATTTCTTTCAGTGTTTCACATATTTCATTATATAAGGAAAATACGCAAGCCAGGCTAAATGCGACTTGCGATAGCAACGAGGGTGGACTTGAGGGATAATTAAACCACATTTTAGGACTTTTGAAGTCCAAAATACACAAAGAAGGCGAGATTTATTAGTGATGGTTGTGTTTTCTGTTTAAAACAGAAATATACATTGTTTTCAACAGAGGTCCACCATAGGGCAGCATTGTTCTGCTATAAGAGAAGCATGCACTGTTAAATCATTGGAAGGGCCACAACACATTGCAGCCCGAAACAGAAAGTTCAGGGAGCTCAGACAGCACAATAGCCACACCAACAAATGTTATCGAGCATACTTAGCATAGGAGAACTCCCAGACAGCGCAACAAGCCATCAAAAATATCTGAAAGCAGTTACTCTGCTGTCAGAAGAAGAAACCTCCAATCCCATGCTTTCCTAGAGGGCATCACATCAGTTAACAATGCATATCAGGCAGATTAAGACTTCGAGCCTCTTAGAGCTTAGGAGCATTGTAAACAGGTTATAAATAGCTGAAAGTAAGATGTAATAAGGGTTCAAATTTTGGAGATTATTCCTCCTTTGTTCATTCATGTTTCTCATCTTCATTTTAGCAATATAAGCTTCTTCTGCCATTATATATTCAATGTCCATTCTCTTTGCTATTCTATGCTTGCACTTGAATAGTTTGTTCATGTTTTCTTTGTGTCTAAGCCCAGATAACTGTCATCATATCTTTGCTTTGATATATTAGATTTGCAAGCTTCTTTGCTGCCTGTAGCTAGCCATCCATGTGTGGTCATATATGCATCTCCTAGTACAGTCAGTATTCTCTTTTGCTGCCTGTAGCTAGCCATTCATTTATGTTTATGTATGTAATATGTTGGTACAATTAGTATTCTCCATCTATCTACTGAATCTATAAACTATTGAGCTTTAGTGGTCTAAAGCCTTGTATTAGTGAGAGTGTTCATGCATGTCTTGAGTGAAAATAGAGCTGAAATGGTTAACTAACTTGATCCAAACCCTCATTTATTCCAATAGTTTAGAGAACAATATTTAATACTATATGTTACTAGGCATCTCCGAGCTACAACATAGGAGAGTTTCCTGGAGTGCTAACACTACCTCTGGACTAAATTTTGCCAGTGGAGAGTGGTAAGGTCTTGTGACTCACTCTCGATCAATTCTTCTTCATTATTACATCATGGTTCAACAAAACAAAGATGAGATGACAGAGATGGTACATGACGACAGGATATCATTGGCAGGTGGAATTCTCCCTAGTTGAGAAGGAATGTTAAAATTGGCAACTAGGGCCAAATTCCACCTTGGGACAATTCATTTGATGGAAATGATGATTGCATTAAATTCCTCTTTTCGAGAGGACCAAAATTGATATAAAGATCATCCAATTTGGACAAGAGGAAGTGCATTTTTGAATTTATACTCACACATGTGCGAATTGTTCAGGTTGGCCACATCAACATGTAGGCTCATGAAGCCCAATGAACATGACTCTTCACCCACAACAAATTGTATAAATACAAGTGACCTCTCACCTCATTTGGCATCTTCATCACTCACACATTCTCTCTCCTTCTCTCATTGGTTCATATAACATTGGGCATTCTCTCTCTCCCATGTGTGGCATAAGAAGGAGGAAATTATAGGACATAATTGTGGGCCAAAAATCTCAAAAAATTTCTGCAGTTTGACCAACATTGACTTTGACTTTCTAGGCATCATTTGACTTCAATTTTCTGGGTATATTTTTGTCTCAATAGGCCACATATTTTGGCACAAGAACCGTAGCAATCTGAGCACTTTGACTGCAGACCAAATTACGGGGTGACCACAGATTTCAAGACAACAATTTGACCAAGTTTGACATTAGATTCTGTGATTATTTTGGGCTGACTTTGACCTCCTGATTAGGGTGAATTAGAATGGGGAAGACTGAGTTGTTGGACATTCTATTGTTGCTTTGACCAGCGTTGACTTTTTGGTAGGGCTGAATTTTAACTACAATTGACTGTAGATTTTGATAGGCCTATATTGACTTGAATTTGGCAAGTCAGTTTTGACTATTCTACTCTCTCTCGGTCTGCTGAACATTTTGATATAATAATAAGAATAATTGATCAAAGGGTTTTCCCCCACATTGGGGTTTTTCCCTGGCATCCACCAAATATGGTGTCCTCTTGTCTTGGCTTGTCTTCTACATATTGTTTCATGTTCTCTCTTCTTTTCCTATCAATGTTATTAATTGTTAATGTGATTTCTACTGGAAATTTAAATTGGAAATTGTCATTGGGCTGCTAAATGAATATTGAAGTAATTGTGCTAAGCATAAAACATACCATTGTTGACTAAATAATAATTTACCACCATATGTAGTGCACAAAAAGGCTCCAAAAGAAACATGGTCTAGATGAAAACCAAAGCAAGTCATCTTAATTTTTTTGGTTCAGTGGTATATGTATGAGTTCCTAAAGAAAAACAAGCCAAACTTGATGCAAAATCCTAGAAAATGATGCTCACACAATACAATGAAAACCATGAATCTTATACATTGGTTAATCTTAATACTAACACAATATGTCTTAGCCATGATGCAATAGTTGATGAAATTGAAAGGTCATTCCAGAAGAAACTAGAATTAAAATCAGATATGAAAATATTTGAGAAGGAAGAGAATATGGACACAAATACAAATTCATTGGATGGGACAAATCACCAAGAGGTGGGGATCACCAATTAGCATGAAGGAAAAAGAATATCAAAGTGGTGGTGCAACACCTAAAGTTCACTTGGAAGAGATGTCTAATATGATCCAATAAGGTAGATCAAAAATAACATATGGCTTAGTGAATTGTAATGATGATACTCCTTTTGATGAACTAGTTGGTGTGAGTCAAGAATGCTGATGAAAACAAGGTAGAACATCCAATATGATGAATCACAAGTTGATTTCTAACCTTCATATGTCATTTGATCCTTCAAATTATGAAGAAGAAAAAGGCAATCTATAATGGGAATGACTATGCAAGATGAACACGAGAGAACCAAGCATGGTCTTTCACATACTATGAGAAAGAAACCATGTGGTTGCAAATAATCAAATAAAGTCAAGTATAAAATATATGGAACACTTGACACGCATAAGACAAGGCTTGTTGCAAAGGGATTTGCTCAAAAGGAAGGGAATGCTAACGATGAGACTTTTGCTCCTACTACAAAAATGCAAGAAATCTACTTGGTTATTTCCATGACAACAACAAAATTTAAATGGAAACCAGATTAGATGGATGTAAGAGTTTCTTTCTCAATGGAGATCAAATGGAAGAAGTATACGTCTACTAACTAGAATGAATTAGATCCCAAAGAAGGAAATTTAAGACATTATTTTATCGCCAAGTATTATAATTTTCGGGTTACTTGAAAATGTTTACACCTTGTTTGTGGGTGCTTCATGAGATTCTGGGTATATGGTCCATGATTAGCCCTTGCATGATATGTGATGGGATTTTTACAATGGAGGTGGCTTACTCAGTGGTTGCTTGACCTTAGTTGGATGCTTGCATGACATTATTCCTTGAAGTGTTAGAGATATTAAGAAAACCTTGGACATTTGTCATTATGGTCACATGTAGATTGCTTGCTTACTTGAGAGGACATCCTACACTAGAGTAGGATCATTTGGCATTCCATAGGAGGGAATTTAGTCTTATCCAACATGGGGTAGCATGGGTGCTTTCATTGCAAGGTGTTGACCTGAATACACCTACATTGTGACAATGTTCATGCAGGTGAAGTGGACCAAATGGAGCAACAAGGCTTCAAAAAAGAATTCGAGTCCTTACAGACACATACAAGGAGCATTGGACACATCTCATGGAAGTGCCCTTGCATTGGATCCTTGCTTGAATATAACATCACCTTGAACCTTGACATGTGTATCCTTAGGGTGTAGCAATTCACATGTGTGAACCTACTTGTGTTTGTAGTAGGATACTTGTAAGGGTTCAAGCCTACATATGTATTTTTGGCTTCCCTTACCTTACATATATAAAGAGAGGAAGGAGAATGTCCTTTCATATTCATTGCCTCTTGATATTCTTCTATTATAGATGTGAGGAGAAGATCCCACTTGTTTCTCTCTCTCCTTTTGTACCTCGTCTTTGCACTTTATCCCTCTTGTCTTCTAGGCCCTAGGAATCTTGGATAATTTGGAGCATCTTGAACCCTAGGGCTAGGGTTTCATTTCTCGAAGACATGTGAACTAGGGTTTTGAGATCAAACTCTACGTTATATTGGCTCAAGTGGAGGAGAAGAGGAAACATTCGTAGGGAGGCTTGCCCATGTTGATGCTAGGTTATGGATAATCCTTAGTGGAGCTACAATTTTCTTGCTTTTCCCCCAAGTTTCATGGTATGAGGAAACATAAATGTGTATATAAAATGAGAACACACTAGAAACGTGACCCCGAAAAAATGAGGAAAACAAATTTATATTAAAACTTTGAAAGAATGCATTTATGTTTTAAAATTATACTTTAGAATACAAATACAGATTCATGAATAAATTATCAAATTCCAAGATGTTTTTGTAGTCAAAGCTGCCCAAAATTATCACAAAACAACACCTAATGACAGTTGTAGTTGTCCAAAAACACCACAAAGCAACAAAAAGCTATAGTTGTAGTTGCCCAAAACACGACAAAACAACAATGAAGATGGTTGTAGTTGTCCCAAAACACCACAAAACATCCAAAAAATTATGGTTGAAGTTTCCCAAAACAACACAAAACAACAACGATGGATGTGGCTGTCGAAAAACACCACAAAAAAAACCAAAAACTATGTTTGTAGCTTCGCAAGACACCACAAAACAACAACCAAATAAGCGTGTTTCCTCTCTTGCTAAATTCACCCTTGCTCAAACCCCTTTTGTTGTAATTACCTTTTTTTAATCTCCTTCGTTGACTGCCCAATTCTCCCTTTGCTTAAGCTTCAAACAACGTGAGGAGAAATGAAAGGGACAACTTCTTTTATAAGATTTTTTTTCTAGAGGTTTATAGAAACCTTTGAAGTAATTCACACTTTCTAGCTAGGTATTGCGCAGCCCAAGAAAATCTATCATGTTTCTCCCTTTGAACGACAAATTTTTATTTCTCTACCTCTGAGCTTCTCGTCTGTCAAACTCACTCTGATACAATGTGAAAATTTCTATTGCAACAAATAGAACTAATTCTTCTAATTGTAAAATTAATTATGTGGTTTATGTTGATTTGGGGTAGCATCGGATGTGCTCTAGCCATGAAAATTGGTGGAGAGGCTAAAGCACATCAGATCTCCAAGACCCAGAAGTGGTTTGGGTAGATTCTACCCGATTAAGGAGATATTAAAATAATTAATATTTTTAATGGAGTTCCTAAGTCTAAACTTAGGAAAAATAAAATATTAATGGGTATTAATATAAAACTAGGTTAGAAGGTTCTAAATGACATGGATCAAGCAGAATCTAATCTTAGTTCTTGATTAGACATGTAATCTTAGTCGTTGAAGGACCAACAGGAAAAGTATAAGAGGAGGCTTGAGGGTTAGTTGGAGGACACACTAGAGTGATCAGTCATTCGATTTTCTAGAGCAAGGTTTGCTAAGAAAAGTTGAATCAGTGATCAACAGATAGGTATAGATAGTGCCGAGAGACCACCATAGAGGGAGAGAGGCAGGCACAAAAGCCAGAGCAGACCATGCAAATGCTAGCTGAGACAACGCAGAGGCTAGAGGGCCTGTGTCATCCATGCAAAGGGCAGCAGGAGTGACGCAGAAGGCCGTAGAGGTTGCGCAGTGCCTCAAAGGGTTGACGCAGAGGCCAGGAGGGATGACATTGTGCTTCAGTTGTGCTGGAGAGGGTTTCATGGGGAAGATTTTCTGAATATCTACTTCCGAATAGAGAGGTATTACTATTAGTTATTTGTCTTTGTCGGCTGAGCCAGTTTGGCACCCAGTTGTACTCAAGGATATGCTGGATAATGAATAACCCTCAGAATTGCTGCACCAATTTTCCCAAGATGGGTTTTTTCGAGGACAAGTTGTCCAAAAATAACAGTGTCACTTGTGTGTTTTCTATTTCTTTCAGCTGTTTATCCATAGGTGGTTGAGACCGTATTGTGTTTATTTCGATATTTATATGCTTAAATAACTTGTTCGTAATTAACAAGTAAGAGAAATAAAACAGAGAATACAAATAAAATTTCTAACGAGTAATACTTAGAAATTTCAACATGGTATTAGAGTGTGGTTAGAGACCACAAGAGAGTTGAAGGCACCAGCTGAAATAGAGAATTTGTAGTAGAAACAATTGTCCCTAGTGACAAAAGCTGTTCCTAGCAGAAAGTGGCAGAGAAGGATTGGTGTAGAGGGACTACATCATCAGTTCAGGCCAGAGAGAGGCCAACATAGAGGCTGAGGAGAGCAGAAAAGGCTCACGCAAAGACCAGGATGGTTGACACAGTTGGATAGGGGAGCATTTCAACCAGTGTCGGGATTGTGTGGAGCCTAGAGACTCAGTGCTTCGACTGTTGGGGCTTAGGAAGTTACGGGAAGTTTGTGAGGAGTGAAGTTGGTGGGGTACTATAGCTACTGAGTCAGAAGAGTACCTAACAGGAAACGCCAAGGTAGAGGGAGTCACTATTGAGGTGAATTTCTAGCCAAGGAATCTGGATCAATATTGCAGGTGCATAGGAGATCGAAGAGGTGTGACTCAACAGTAGGCAAGAGAATTTACAAGAGGGAAATCAAGACTCAGAGGGAGTCATGAAGAGAACTTTCAGATGGGAAGTAGCGACTAAAAGGAAGTCGAAGAGAGAACTTCCAAAGGGAAGTAGAGACTTGGAGGAGTTGAAAGGAGGAACAGAGAGACGGCCATGAATGGACTGAGGGACCAGGACAGGTTGGATGGGGTATCCAACTTTGTGGTCTGGAAGGCCAAGATCCTATTCATTCTAGATAGACATCGTATCAAGGCCTTCACCTTGAGAATAGTGGCTATCCTAGTTGGCCCAGCTGACAATGAAAAGTACGAGGAGGCAATGGCCAAGGCAAAATGCATCATCCTTGATGGGGTCAAGGATCATGTTGTCCAACATATTGTCAAGAAGGAGACAGCAACAGAAATGTGGGACACCTTGAAGAAGTTGTACTAACATACTTCCATGCAGAGGAAGATGTTACTTGAGAATTAGTTGTGGTCATACCAGATGCAGAAGAGAAAGCAGATAGATCACTTCCTTGGGAGGTTGAAGGAGATCCAGGACCAACTGACTTCCATAGGGGCCACACTGGATCAGGAGTTGATTGTGAGGACCGCACTAAACGCAGTCTCTGAGGATTTGGAGACATTTGTCCAGAGCATAATGGGTAGGGTGAATCTTCCAAATTGGTAAGAATTGTGTGCGACTCTTCGCCAAGAAGAGATCAGATAGTTGTCCAAGACAAGAAGTAGCAGCAAAGGAGTCTGGATCAAGAAGGAAGAGGAAGAGGATGTAGCTCTGGCATCTACGGGGAAGTAGGAGAAGAGGAAGAAAAAGGACCTCTCCAAGGTTAAGTGCTTCAACTATGGGGAACTGGGTCATTATGCGAACGAGTGTTCGAGGAAGAAGAACAAGGGAGAGGATTCTGATTCCAAGGCAGTGCCATCGAAGGTAGAAAAGGAGGTAGAGTAGGATGACGATTGTGCCATAAGTGCTCATGTAACTCTAGAGAAGAGGTGGGGAGACATCGAGCTGTAGTTAGGAGGACTACATACGATGAGGGGCAGGGTCCTTGAGGTACCCAAACTCTTGGATTATACCATGCTACGGGAGCCCCAAAGAGAGAGTAGCAGGATCAGTGAATGTTGATAGAAACAAATGCGGATGAAGTGGCAAAGAGTGCTACAATGCAGGAGTCCCGAGCAGCACAAAGCTAGCTGGTTGCAATAGTGTGAGAGGCAAAGAGAGGGATGCAACAATGCAGGATGGCATAGAGAGGTTTGCAATGGTGCGAGAGGTAGGGAGTTGTTGCGACAACGCAGAGGCAGTAGAGGGAGCACTTGATAGCGGCAGAGTGAGCTTCAGCATCAAGAGTGTTTCTAGCTTGACAGGGATGTTAGTAGTTGGGTGGATCAGTTACTTACTTCTCAGTAACTGAGTTGCATGATGCAGCATGATGAGAGGGGGTTGTAGTGCAGATGTAGTGTTGGGAGAAAGGATCAACAACAACATAGATGAAGAGGGCATTGTCATATGTATGCAACAATGGTAGTGGCAGAGCCATGGGTAGTAGTACAGGATGCAACAGTGTAGAGGATGTTGGACGGGGAGGCCTACCATCAACACAGGTACCGGTGTTGTATAATCAGGGTGATGCTCAATGTGGAGTATTACTAGAGCAAAGTCCTTGCTAAGAGGGAGTGTTGATTTGGGCTAGCATCGGATGTGCTATAGCCATGAAAATTGGTGGAGAGGATAAAGCACATGATATCCCCAAGACCCAGAAAATGGTTTGGGCAGATTCTACTCGGTTAAGGAGATATTAAAATAATTAATATTTTTAATGGAGTTTGTAAGTCTAAACTTAGGAAAGATAAAACATTAATGGGTATTAATATAAAACTGGGTTATAAGATTCTAAATGACATGGGTCAAGCGAAATCTAATCTTAGCCGTTTATTAGAGATGTAATCTCGGCTATTGAAGGACCAACAAGAAAAGTATAAGAGGAGGCTTGAGGGTCAGTTAGAGGACACACCAAAGTGATTAGACATTCGATTTTTTAGAGTAGGGTTTGCTAAGAAAAGTCGAATCAATGATCAATTTGTAGCGAGGGGTAGTGATTACTGGACAGAGAGGTAGAGATAGTGCCGAGAGACTAGCGTAGAGGTAGAGAGGCAGACACAGAAGCCAAAGCAGGCCACACAGAGGCTAGCTAAGACAACGCAAAGGCTGGAGGGCCTGCTTCATCCACGCAGAGGGTAGCAGGAGTGACACAGAAGGCCATAGAGGCTGTGCAGTGCCTCAGAGGGTTGATGTAGAGGGTTTTGAGGCTAACGCAGAGGCCAGGAGGGCTAACACAGTGCTTCAGTTGTGCTGGAGAAGGTTTCATGGGGCAGATTTTCTGAATAGCTACTTTCGAATAGAGAGGTATAACTGCCAATTATTTTTCTTTGTCGGGTGAGACAGTTTGGCACCTAGTTGTACTCAAGGATATTTTACATAATAAATAACCCTCAGAATTGTTGTACCAGTTTTCCCAAGTTGGGTTTTTCCGAGGACGAGTTGTCCAAAAATAACAGTGTTACTAGTGTGTTTGCTATTTCTTTCAGTTGTTGATCTATATATGGTTGAGACTGTATTGTGTTTATTTCGATCTTTATAAGTTTAAATAAATTGTTCGTAATTAACAATTAGGAGAAATAAACTAGAGAATACAGAGAAAATTTCTAATGGGTAATACTTAGAAATTTCAACAGTTTATTGCTATGACAACAACAAATTAATCACTCCCATCTTCACAAATAAAATAATGCAAAAAATAAAAGCACTAGAAACTAAGAAATTCTAGCACCCACATATAAAAGTGACATTGTTATTTTTGGACAAAAGTTCTCAGAAAAACCCAATGTGGGAAAACCGGTTGCAGCAGCTGAGGGTTTATATTAGTATTTGTAGCAGAAAATTTGAGTACAATAATTTGGATGCTAAATTGAAAATCCAATAAGAGAGAATCACTGGAAATATTATCGTGACGATTTTTCTTCACCCCAAAGTTGATTTTAGCTCCCGAAATTGGCCCCTCAACAATTCACACTTCCTTCTGCATTAGCCTCTACGCAGTTCTTGTGCAGGCTTTGTTGTTGTTGCCTTTGGAAACTCCTGAAACATGTGTCTCTTCTTCTCTTTGGCTATGGAACTGATTCATTGTACCCTCTAATCAAAATCTTGACCACCGGCTATTGAATCGACTCCTCCTCTAGCTAGATCGAACTGCACTGTTGTTGTTGCCTGTGCAATCCTTACATAGACCCTCTAGGCAAACTAGCACTCCCTCAATCTGACTCTTTGGAACTGGAAAATCTTCCTTCAGATACTTTTGAATTATCCCGCTACCTGCTACTCACCCACTGGCTCAACCTCCACTATTGAATCACTCCTGCTACTGTGAATTTGACTTGCCTGAGCAACTGAGTATCTCCGCTTGTGTATACCCCATCTACCCATTGACCTCTTCTTATAATCTCCAACTAGGACTCCAACAACCATGATTAAAACTTAATCAATGGTTGAGATCATTTCCGAGTCGATCTATTTGAGTTTCCAGAAGATTCACACATCTCTCAATTAATTCCTATTAATTAACCACTTTTCCTAAGTTAGACTTAGGAAACTTTTAATTATGGTCAATTAATTTAATTGAGCCATCTCTAGGCAGAATTTTCAAAAACAATTTCTAGGTTTTGGAGAACTCCTTTGTTTTAGCATATCCACAAAGTTCTAAGACTACAACACCATTTGATCCTACAAAAACTAACACCTTTGCCAAACTGAAGTCCAATGGAAGGTCTGAGTGATCTTACCCTGTAAAGACCAACCCATCCATAATTGTAGATGAGTTTTCAAGACCTATAATGTCAAGGTCCCACGCTAATCTCAAAAAGGGACTGCCATGTTGTTGTTGCACCACTTTGATCATAAATAATTTCCCATTTTACTCATACTGACTGCTCCTCGCCCGGAGCCTCATGACAAGATATTTGTAAGGTCTTGTAATACCCAAATGGGATATTTGACTAATTTTGCAAAAATTTAACTGAACCAGGATACCTCCATAAAGATTATCATTCATTTAACAAAACATTTCCATGTAAAAATATAACCAATAAAATACAACAAAATAGCAAAAAGATGAATAAGAACAATCTCAGCTTTTATTATAATACAAAAATTGGGGTTACATGCAGATACAACCAATATAGCTGAGAAGAAAAGTAGGCCTTAGGATTCTGGCCCAACGCTACACTAACCCTCCAAAAATGATCTGAAATCAATCACTGCACCTATGAATTCTAAATGAATCCACCAAGGAGATGAGGTGGGTTTTCATCTAGTCTCACCAATATCACCCAAGGGTTTCTGTCCTAGAGCTACTGAAGTAGAGAACCGGGTTCTCAAACCTCTCATATAAGAACAAAGGTCAAATCCAAGATGTCCTCTAATGGCCTTCTCCTCCTCTTTTTATAGATCCAGTGGACCCCTCTAGAAACTCCCACTTTATTATCATTTAAATGATCAAGCACATTTCCCTCTTTTTATTCAAATATCGTTTTAGTGTGGTGAAATGGTAAATTGGCCACCATGCATCTCGAGGCCACTGAAAATCCCTACCAACCAGCCCATCTTGTAGATCTTCTTGTTCCAGTTCCAACGAGCTATTACACTAAGGTGTTTTGTCAAGTGTTCATCTCCAAATGAAACCTTAAGCGTAATTAATTGAGTTAGGCACAATAATAACCCCATTTTATGGGAATTATCAAAATATAATAGAACGAGAAGAAAGTTGTTCAGAATCAATCTTGATGATGGAATATGGCAAGTGAACTCCTCTAGACCCCATAAAACATCTCCAAAATCCCATGGGCCCGCTGATGACGTAAACCTACACCTGTGACTTGTCTGCCTCCAACCCTTAAAGTCCATCCTAACCATGCCATAAGGAACACTAGAAAACGAAACATCACAAATCCTCTCGCCCCAAGATTGCTTTCCCTCAAGAAAATCCAAACCTGTGGACCAATCTGGTGGCCCAATGCAACTAAGACCCAAGCCTGGATCCCATATAAACCACTAGGTGATGTTATGCCTTTGTGTTGACCCACCATGAAAGGACCCGTTAATGCCTGCATCCAGACTAAACTCTAGTTGAACCTATCACCAACAAATCCTACTGGATCCCAATTCCACCAAGAACATGCATCAACGCTCCATGGCTCTAGTTGTGCTATAGCTCCGATTATGAATGTTGCTCCATCAACTGTGTACCAACTCATTACCTCTCTCTAGTCTAACCCTTGGCATAGGCCAAGCTCAGTCCCGCTATCTAGATGCAGACCTAAAATGCTGGAAAGTTGTTGGCCTACCTCCCACTGCCAACTGGAGCATGTAGTACTCATGTCTAAGGTTCCTTGTTGCACTATGCACCTTACTGAGAATATTGTTCCACCAATAAGATACCAACTGATAATCTCCCACCAATCCATCTTGTGGGAAGGATTAGATGCATGTGCACCTGTATATAGTACAAGTCCACTCTGTTGCACCATGCTCGACTCATGCAACTTTTCCCAACCAATCAACCAGATATGTTTAGGAATCCCTGCTTCTCTTCCTATAAGTGGGAAACCTATGTTGCATGCCTTGTCTATGTACTCTTGGAGAGGGCTCTTGCTTGGAAATACTGCAGCTTTCCTAGTTGCCACTGCATCTACCTGAACCTCCTCAATGGGTGGACCTAGTGCAGATCTTGGTGGTAGTAGCAAATATTCAAATGAAAACTTTGAAGACTAAAGTGGGGAAAGGTTCCATGTGAATAGCACTTGGACATGGGTTAGTCAATCCTAATAGATGGGGAAGCCTTGTATCAAGGTTGCACTCTACACGAGCATTGAAAGGGAATCAGGTTAATATTCCCGAACTGGGACATGGCGGCGGGCGACAACGTTAGGAAATCTAGAGACGTCGTCGGGGACCCCGAGAACAATTATCTTTTATTTTAACATCTTTCCCACCCTTGAATTGATCCACCCAAATATATGGTCCAACAAATGGAAGAGCACCGCACGTCTTGCGGTGTCCGATGCGTCCTTGACTAGACTTGAAAATATGGAGGATCGAGTACCATTCATGTTTGATCATACTCACTACTGCATTAGGTCTCCAAGGTGAACAACCTCTAGTCAATAGAACAATGTACGTAAGGGAACTCAGCAAAATGGATCGGTAACTTTGGGAAAAGGATTGGTTGTGAGAATTGGGCCTAGGGGTTTGCGCCCTCAACTCGTGGGTTGTTGACAGTCTGCCCGAGCTGCTCTCATGGCAAGGGTGGGTAGTCGCCTGTCGATTGGGCTACGACTGTAGAATCCCCAAGGGCTTTTCCCTAGGCTGCGAACAATCGACTCATAATTAGTATGAACAAAGGGGATCCAATTGTTTAATTAAAACAAAGAATTATGATGGTCCCTATGGATGCTGACGCAATGTGATTTCTGGTTGTAGGTGACATTCTACAACCCTCTTTTGGTAGCCCTGTTTTAACTCAACCAAATTAGTTCAAATATCAAAATGAATATCAAATTAAAGTTGCCTTTCTATGATGGCCCTTTGTTATATCATCATCTTCATAAAAAAATAGTCATCATAGAGCTCAAACATGGCTCCTTCTTGAACATTTGGAAAGAGATCAGGACATGACCATCAAACCATTTGCAACCTACTATATTAGCTCCTCTAACCAAGTGTTGAAGCCCCAAAAATTGGGTCGACAACAAGGGGGATACCCACCTGGTCCGGACCTTGGTTGGTAGCTCCTTATCCGTTTGGTATAGTGGGTCCAACTGGGGATAATCTTCTAAGTGTGTGTGTGTGTGTGTGTGTGTGTGTGTGTGTGTAGAGTTGGATGAAGCTGATCTAAGAGTAATTAAAGCTAATTTAATTCAGATTCTTAAACTAACTCTATGCTATTGTAATCTAATGAGGAACAACACATCTAATCTACGCTAACTCGGGGTGTATATCTTCTATTATGCGATCTAAAGAGATTTCAAACAATAATTGGTAATAAAGATCATTAAGCTATTATAAGAATAGAAATCAATTAAGATAAACCACTTTGCATAAGAAGTTAGGAAAAACAGTTGTGAACAACATATCGCATAATAAGTTTATTCATATATCAGACATAAATAAATGACTCCACCTTACAGAAGTGCCAAATGGTAACTCATACATTCATGCAATAACATATAAACAACTGAAAACTCTAAATCACTTTAAGAATATAAGCAAAAATGGCCAAGAGATAAAAGTACCATTTATGACTAATCCTACTCATAAACTTCAAGCAAAAACGATTTATCTCTACTTGTTCTAACATCTACTAAGAGTACAAAAGTGCAACATCAGTAGCAGACATCAAATGCAAACATTAATAAATCTCGATCCATCCATTCATCAAAACCTCCTCTGAGGGTGCAAAAGTGCATGTTCCGAGGACAAGTTTTTGAAAAATTTATGGACCCTTCTCTAAATGCCTGAGAAGGGTTTAAATATTGCTAGCTAATTAACTTAATTACACAAATTTAGGATACAGTTTTTAAATGACCGCCCTTCTGATAAAGCAAAACTATTTCTAAAAATTGAATCTAATTCTGAACCATTTCTATATTTTCTCCTTAGTGCTGCAAGTACGCAACATTCGTGTGGGAAGAGTCGACTAGTCGCCTTCCACTTTCGTTTGAGCTATGAAAATAGAAATAACAAGCGCTGGCACCACTTTCTGGTAAACTAGAAGATATTTTCGAGAATCTTCCTCTGGCTGGGTGTATTCACTGTGTGTATACTTGGTAATGACTCATATTTCTCTCAAACTAGTTCTGATTTTGCTATTTCGGTTTCCGGCCTTGCGAATGACTGAACAAGTTAGGGACTTTACTCTCTGAATAATTTTCCGCATCGAAAACTGCCTCCGTTCTTTGTTCCGGGCTTTTCTGGTGTGTAAGCTTAAGGGTTTTTTTGTAAACATGCTGCTTTTGTGCGCCTTTGACTCTGAGATTTAGATGGCCTATTGAAATTAGCATCTGTTGAGCGATACTCTAGAATCTGTGGTCCTGTCGCATGCGGCATCCGTTTCTGAAGGGATCTCTTCTCTGTTCTCTGAGCATTGACGCTTTCCCCTTTTCCTTAGATGTTTCCTGCACATTGCTGCATGTTATTTCTTGTCTTACAGTTTACGCAAAGGAAAATAGTAATGATAATAAAGATTGACATGAAATATTTAAGCTCTTATGAATGCATAATCATGACACCCATAGCGAACTGACTTTTCGAAAAACACAAGACTGTCCTTCTTGAATACTTTGGCGTACAATCATTAATTTATTTTAAGGCGCGCACCCAATTTTGGTTAACGGACAACTTTCCTTGAATACTGCATCGAGGAAAATTCGTGATGGGTGATTTCTGCGACTCGCATCGCAGCATCGCGGATCGCGTCGTCAAGATGTGTTATCACAGAAAATCATGATCGCGAATTTTCACAAATCGCGAATTTTCGCAAATCATAAATTTTAGCAAATCGCATTTATCGTAGATCGCAGCATCGCAGATCGCGTTTAGTTATTCATTCATTGTGAGCTACTTATGCGACGTCGCATATTGACCGTCGGAGATTTCTTAAGTTTTTTCATTTAAGAGCGCTTCATAATGAATGCGATGCGATGAATTTCGCGTCACTTCTTCGCAATTTATTATGCTCATAAGAAAATGTTTCATTCTCTTTTCACGATGCGATAAAGTTTTAAGGAGTCGAATACAAAATTTTTCATAAAATACTTGTTTGGATTTTTTATTAAGGGTCCCCATTTGTTTGGTGTTATTGCTAATATCAAACAAAGAGGGGGGTTGTTGGTGGCCACAACAATGGCGATTCACTGGGAAGAACCAGTTATCTCTGCTTTTCTATTGAATTTTAACTTCTGAAGCAGAAAAATTTTCATAAGTCTAAATTTTGTTATGGACAGATAGAGTACATTATGCCTTATCCTATCAATGATATTTTGTTTCAACCTTTTTCTATTCCAATCATTTACTTCCTCAGGCTTAGTCCTTGTATTTACATCAGCCACTACTTGGTCTTTTAAAGAAAAAATAAGGTCTTCTCTGTGTGCTGTCTTTTTTAAAATATGCTCATTTGTCGTAGGTAGAGCCTCTGCTGCCAGCAGGCGTCCATAGCCTCGACAGGGTTACCTGTTACCCAACAATGATCCTTTATCCTGCTTAAGGATATTTACAAGCTGGCTCGTGATGAGACCCCTTGTCTTTTGATTGCAACAATCTTGAGTCGTTGCCCTGTTTTGGTGGACAATATTGGCAAAGTCAACAATTTATAATATCTGTGATCATGATAAGCCGGCTTGTGATGAGACCTCTTATTCTTTGAGATATAGTGTTTTCTCAGATTGTTCCTCTGACTGTTGCGATTTTCTTTAGCAGGGAGGAAACCATTGTTTTTCCTTAAGAAAGCTCTGGACGACAATAATAGAGTTTGAAAACAGCAGTTTTACAGAGAATATTTATTTTATTATTGATACCTTTCATTGTGCTGATATAAAACAAATTTTTGCCAAAGGTTGCTTTCATCAAAATTTTTTGAAGTTGAAACTAGTATCATATCTAGGCTAAAGTTAACTCTATCTGTCAATAATAAAGATCATATTTTTCGAAAATTTTTACTATTTGTACAAGCAGATAACCAAAATCTGATAGAGAATTGGTGTCTTTTTTCGTGAACCCTTGTAGTAACCATCTACAACTGGTTTTATTTATAAGAAAGAATAAAAACTAAAACTATCCTACAAAAATAGAAGAGTAATCTTCTATGGAAAATATATTTTAAGGATCTGTCCATTAACAGGCAAAGGATCCTTTCTACCTACTAAATCCTGTAACAAAAACGTTGATGGGCCTATGACTTCTACAATCTGAAAAGGACCAAGCCACATTTTTTGAAATTTTGTATGTGTGCCCTTTTCTTCATGAGCCTTATCCCATTTCAAAACTAGATCTCCCATCTGAAAAAAATTTCTGGTCATTATGCTTGAATTAAAAGAGGATTTTATTAGCGCTTGGTGATGAGCATGGGTTTTCTTAGCTTGTTCTCGTCGTTCTTCTAATTTAATTATTTCCATTTGTCTTAATTGTAAGGAGGAAGTAGATACTTCATCGATGTATTGTACTAAAGACAAGGAGGGGATCATTAAGTGAGTTGGAAGAACCACTTCCTTCCCATAAACTAAATTAAAGGGAGAAGTGCCGATTGAAGCTTTCTTCGTTATTCTATTAGCCCATAAAGCATTTACCAAAGTTTTGTGCCAATTCTTTTGGTTCTGGTCAACTGTTCTTTTAATAATCCTGATTAGGTTTTTATTTGTTAACTCATCTAATCCATTTCCTTGGGGATAGTAGTTGGCCGAATATTTCAGTTTGAACCCTCTTTTAAGTGCAAACTCATTCATTGCATTCCTAGTAAAGTATGAGTCATTATCAAACATCAAAGCCGTCGGCAATCCAAACCTAGTGATTATAAATTGATCTATGAATTCAATGATGTTTTCAGAATTAGCTGTCTTGAGAGGAACTGCTTCTACCCATTTAGTAAAATAATCTGTTGCCATGAGGATGTATCTATGCTACTTAGAAGAGTGAGGAACGATGTCACCTATTATGTCCAAGCCCCACTGACTGAATGGTTGCTCGATGTTTACCGACTGTAGTGGCATGGATGACTTCTTTTGTCTCCCTGCAGTAGTTTGGCAGACTTGGCATTTCCTCACGTAACCGTGTGAGTCTTTGAACAGTGTGGGCCAATAATATCCTGCACGTAAGATCTTATATGCAGTAGCATCTCCAGGATAGTGTCCGCCCGCGGGTCCATCGTGGAGTTCCTGCAAAACCTTTTCGGCTTCAGTTTTCTCAAGACACCTGAGAAGCACAGAATCATAATTTCTTTTAAACAGAACATCATTTATGAGCTGATATTGTTTATCTTTCAATCTCAGAGCTCTTTTCTTGGTGTGATCCAGGTGTGCTGGAGCATACCCATTCTTAAGATAATAAATGGTGTCAGCATATAGTGATTTTGTATCGCTTAGGCTTACCTCATATGCTTGTACCTCTTCAGATGAATTTTCAAGAATTTTCAATGCTCCAGCCAACATTTTGCAGAAGCCTTGACCTCTCACAATTCTTGCTGGTTTGATCTCAAGGTCGTATTCTTGTAAAGCAGTGATCCAATTTGCTCTTTTTTCACCCACATCTTTCTGTATTAGAAGATTTCTTACCGCTGGAAATGGTACTATGACCTTGGTATGGGTTTTAAGTAAGAAAGGTCTGAAATATTTTACCGCTTTGAAAACAACATATGCCTGTTTCTCCACATCTGAATAGTTGAGTTCAACACCTTGTAGATTCGAGCTAAAAAATGCAATTGGAGCTTCAACTTTCTCTTGATTTGCTTGAGTTAGAATCGCGACATATGATTTCTTTGAGGCGAATGTGTATAAGATAAAAGATTCTGAAAATTTCGGTGTCGCTAAAGATGGAGCATTAATGATAGCTTGTTTGATCAGGTTGAATGCTTCATGCTCATCTTGACCCCATTTGAAATTTGAATTCTTTTTTATCATGGTTCGCAAAGGAGAAACTATTCGTGCAAAATTTGGGACAAATCTTTTCACAAAATTGATTTGACCAAGAAAAGATTGCATGGCCTTTTTTTTATGAGGTAGGGATATTTCAGAAATTTCTTTGATTCTATCAGGCTCAATGTGAATACCAGGTTTTGACACTATGAATCCTAGAAGTTTTCCTTCACTTAATGCGAAAAAAGATTTCTTTGGGTTAAGTGAAATCCCATACCTTAAACATCGTTGAAAGATT
>APFE031276739.1:0-17286 GCA_000404065.3 Pinus taeda | reverse complement strand
ATTAAATTTATTAATATAAGTTTGGCCTTGGTCCTAGAGTCAAAAATAGCCATTATGTAGCCGTTGGAGTCTCTGCTGAGTCTATTTAGCATGCTAGGCCATATCTGTTTCTTCAACTTGTCCTGACGATGAACCACACTAGTTGGTTCGAAACGCGTCGACAAAGGTCTTTTTGATGTGATTTACGCCGAAGCTCTTCTTATAACTATGATCAATCACAGAAGCCTCAATTCTACAATGACTTATCTTGCTGGAAGAAACCACTATGGCACTCGAGCCTTCTGAAATGGTGGATACATTTGTAATAAGTTACGTTGTAGATGCCATATGATGAATTGCACCTTCCGATCAGTTATAATTACACAACCTTCATCAGTTGCACATTATTACGGATGTTTCTCATATGCAATGCCCTCACTGCCACTAGCATGGGGTTCGATTCCCCGCATCCTACAAAGTATTTGGATATCTAGGGTTTTGATATCTCCTTTTTATCTACAATGTTTGGTTGCTTTAGACAAATACTTTAAAACGTATGTAGTTTTGTGGCCGGTTACAGTGAAATTCAAATCTAGGTTTTGGTTTTCTACATTTCTTTCATTTTTTGCTTCAAAATATCAACTAACATTAATTCGTTCATCAATGTATGGTGCCTTATAATTTCTCTCCTTCCATGCAAGAGATTCGACCTCGGTGCCAATGGTACATGGTTTGGGGTTTACGCACTCATTCAAAGCTTTGGAAGACCTCAATGATCAAGTGAGACTTTGGGATGAGTTATGATACCTAGGCCATGAACATACAACATCAAATCCGTCCAAAGTATCTCATAATCTAAATGTCTAAATGAGAAAAGCAAATGCTTTTCATAGTTTCAGAACAAATCTAGTTTACGTAGTCATTAATCCTTTGACAATGAACTGGAGGATCCAATTTTAGAATTCTGCAACTCAATTCATTTCCTTACACTAGTAGAAAAATGGATTTTTTTTCATTTGGAAAAACATTTCATTCCCTTTGACAATGAACTTGAGAACCCGTTGTTTAGAATTCTGCAACTAAATTCATTTCCTTATGCCAACAGAAAAAGGATTTGTTGTCATTTATGCTTCGCTCTTAGCTATCCATCATATTTTTTCGATGCAACTTGCTTCATCTGAGCTGGGGACCATATCTTGCTTGTGCCCAAATTGGTCTTGCAATAAAAAAAACTAACTACATTAAAACCTAGTAACCATATCAAGATTTTTGCATAAAAATCAATTGAAATTAACTCCCAAAGTTGAAGAGGTGGCAAGAATTAATGTTGAATAGAGGCCTTATGCTTTCACCCTTTTAATATTTCTAGGTCTATTTAATGTTGAAGCTTTGGTGAGGTGTGCATCATCAAATAGAACATAGGAAGAGAAAAAATGCAGTATGTATGAAGGCAAATTTTCCCATGCCCAAATTTGATGTTTAAGCATTAGGTGCCAGCGGATTATGATGCGCTGAATTTTGGAATGTTCACATTTGATCATGTGAGCACATTTTAAAATTTTCCCAGACTACATTCGATATCCAAATGTGTATATCCTTCATTTTATGTTAATCATTGCTTTACATTTTGTTTCACTCTTTATGTGCTCAATCCTTTGAAGTGTTTAGAATAAGTTTTATAATATAACATATTTATATATACTATATGGGCTTTATTTTTGCAAGGGAAAAAATGAAATATACACTTGAAATTAGATAAACTATAATTGTATTTATATATACAATATAAGCTTTATTAGTTCCTTATTTTCTCATTTTTTTATATGGTCCTAAAACCTTTTCCATGTCATGTTAAAATGCAAAAAAAAAATAGGAATAGATGAAAAAGAAAAAAAATTAGGAATAGATGAAAAGGAAACTTGATTATATTATCCCCAAATAGAAATGGAATGATTCATATTTAGGTGGCCTATTCTATGAGAGTAATTTTTAGTTTGATGAATATGTCGACAAGTGAGAAGAAAAAGAAAAAATAATATATATCTATATGTATACACATAGATAAATATAAAAAGTATGTAATATAGTTATAATAGTAAAATTCATGGTTATGAAATTATATTATAATGGATTGGCACTTTAATGAGGTTAGGAGATGGAGAGAAAGTCTAGATTAGCACCAAACTACTCATCATAAATCAACTATTTAGATTCATTGAGGGCTTTCTTTCACTAGAGTTCAAGACAAGTGATACTATTAGTTTAATAAAAGAAGTTTCTTGCCACTATGCAAGAATATAACAAAACAAGAGTTCTGTAGATAGGTAAGCACAACAACATATGTGTGAACACAAGTAACATATTGACATGTAGTTGAGGTGAGGTGGATGGATGACATGGAACTCTAGCTTAGCTTGAGTGAAATTACTAGAATTTTCTAAATTTGAGTTCAAGAAAAGGAATGTTGATTTCATAAGGGGAAAAAAGGGGAATAATATTATTTTACCATCAACAAAGAACACAATGGTTCCAATGACAACACTATGATCTCATCTAACACATTCCCAACACTGTACAATGATCTCTAGGTCAACAAATATTTCAACTAAAAATCCATGTAGTCTCTTTCACCATTCTCTATCCTTTTAAAACAATGACTAAGTATATGAGGTCAAAACCTCTACCCCATGAGCTTGTAATTTTTGAAATATTGGAGGCTTAGACAAATATCTCTCATAAACTATTGCAAATTTGACTTATTTCAAATCAAAGAAGGAATGTCTAGAAATTGATTCTTTCCTCATGTGTAACAAACTGGTTTGGAGTTTCTTACCATTCCCAAACATATGGTTTCCCTAAATTTATTTCTTGGTGTCCGATGTCAAATGTATCTACCATTAAACACATCATATCTAGATAAGGTCACATCGTGGTCCATATTCCACCTAAATTTATTTGTTTGTATGGGATGTTAAATATATCCAACAATCTAGACACCATATGTAGAGAAGGTCACATTGTCCTCCAAATTTCAAATTTGTATTTGTAACATGTTATGCCTACTACCTATCAAAAAATTTCACACTCTCACTAAATATAATGCAATTCAATTATATACAGAGTTACCAAATGCTGAAAAGAAGGCCATGCGAAAGATGGAAATGCTATGAATGAAAGTGTTTAGGGAATTTTCAGTACCCTTCTTCCTATAAGAAAGAACAAAGTGAATTATGAGCTAGCTATATATATCTCACATACTATTAATTTTCATTTTCCTAATTTTAGAGAAACAAGATATTTCCAATATCCATCCTTTTTGGTATATCTCCCATTATTCTCCCAATTTACCAAATTTTGTAATTGGAAATTGTAAGTCTAGATTTTTGAGGACATGAAGAATTAGTGGTTTAGTGAATCACTATAATGAGGAAGAGGATGAACAATGAAGGATTTTTTTAATACCTTACTCACTTCAAGTCTATAACATTTTTTTCATACTTGATGAGCTCCTCCCAAAGAGTTTTCCAAAAATTATATATATCTTGTAGCTAAGTCCTAAAAATATTATAGAGAAATCAGAATATTAGAAATGCCTCCCTACAAATTTCCAATTTTCTTGACAAGAAATTTTTTCATATTGGAGTATATATTCTCCAAATTATTGCATTTTGTTCCAAGAAAATAAGAGGTAAATTTCAAGCTGAAATAGTTGATGGGCCTAAGTCATGTTTATTTTAATAACCAAAAATGCATTTAATGTGGTGGGCCAAATGTTAGCCTCTACAAACTTCCCTAGAGGAAAATTTGTGCTTATGATCCCCACCACATAATCTTATATAAAATATAAAAGTACCAATAAACCCCATATCCACATGCAACTGACCAAACATAAAAAATTTGACAAATATAGATTCATGGATAGAAGAAAACATCCATATACTAAAATCAATATATAAAAACAAGATATATCCATTAGTACTCCTCTACCTAAGAAGAAAGATGAAAAATTAGGAGAAACAAAGAACCAAAGAAATGAATCAAATACCCAATGTGCCAAAACACCTAGGACTGAAGAGGTAGAGATAAAATTTTAATCAAAAGAGATTTCAAATAAACCACTTTGGGGAAGAAGTTTCAAAAGAACCTCACTTTTAGTCGAAATTTATCAGATGGCGGCATCATAACAAACCTCAAACTCCCTAGATGAATCTGATTCAACCATTCTCAAATTTGAAATTCAAATAGCTAGAGTTTGGGCGGGTGTTTTCAAAATTCAAATGAATATCGCATAAATGCATATTTGAAATCCACCACGTACTTACGACATCGAAGCACACTGACGGCATTAATTACTTTGAAGCGAAACACACTACCTGTATTATTGATAGTCAACCACCGGTGCTTCGGATAATGTCTTTCATATGTAAAGGTGCCATGCACTAAGCTGCCAATGATTGGGTTAGTGCAAGAATTGCCATTTTATATGGCTTATGATGCAATTTACACCCCAACGGGCAGGAGTGAGGACCACTGGAATCGATTTACTTCAAACCTAGTTTCATTTTTCCGACTGCTGGAATCGATTACTTCAGACCCATGGGATTCCCGTGAACGTGTGTTAGTCATGATATCCATCTCATTTAAGCTGTAACTAACAACTTATAACGTGATCATTATAGGCTAATATGCAGTTATACACATGCCGACGTGGTCACTACAGAAAAAAGCTAGAAAAAAAGCGACCATATAATGGAGAACACGACAGGTGATCCTTTCTAAAAATAAAAAAATATACTAAGAAGGAGATCATTAGTAGGTGAATATTTCTAAAAATAAAAATTACGAACAAGCATTTAACCACAATAAAATTGAAAAGCTAAAAGCCTAACGGTTTCAAGCGGATTTGAAAAATTTAAGAAATCAATTTTGTGATATGCAGCTACTTGGATGAGCACCTGTATCTTTGATCTTTGACACGGGCTGGGTCCGGTGTATATTTGATATTTGTGGCAGAGAGGCCGGACATAAGTGGAATACGAGTGGTTGTATGTATGATTGGATTAACAGGCATGAAAATGAGCGGTCAGCAGGGTCGAGGAGATTTTTGGTTTTTTAGATCCGAGTATGTTTTTGTTTATTTTTGTCTTTTCTTGCGTGAAGCATGGCCATGCTTACCAAGGGTCTGCTTGTTTTCTCTTCCTCATTTGTTTTATATTTTGATTTATTTTAGTAGTGTTTGATTTTGACAGGATGGGATAGAAAGTGACGATAAATATTAAGTAATAATGGAACGGAGGAATGAGTTTATAAGCATTTTGTAGTAGGAATTAATAATTCGGCATGGTTATAACCATCGAGGTATTTCCTGTTATATTTGTTTGATACTTAAATTTATGGAGAAAAATTTAAATTATAGTTAATTATATTACAGTTAATGTGTATTCTAGAATGATTTACTGTTTACCCAGAGCAAAAAAGTAAACAAAAAAGGTAAATATTACATACTAATTATTTCACATGTATACATTCTAGGGCTTGGGAAGACGGAATCTTGTTGTTGAATATACCACCTTCTTGGGAAAAGCCCAATTTGTTTTAGTATAAAAAGTTATATGATCATCTTGAATTTTGTAAGGAAAACATTCTATTAATATGTCTATATTTTTTTGTTTCTTTAAGGTCCAAGAGAAACGTGGCTTTGGTGGCATCGAGATAGCCAATTAGGCTCCTTCAATCAACCTATCCTCAGAGTCTAGGCAACTATCACACATGCATGGCAGGGAATAGCTTTAGAGTCCTAAAAGTAGAGTAACGCTCAATGCATGTAACGCAGGGACTAGTGGGAGAGTAACGTTGAATGGATAGATGGAATGTTGCAGAAGTGGGAAGGCTAATGGTGGTGTTGAGAGATCTAGACTTGAATCCAATAAGCTGGTAAAATCCATTGATATTTGAGGCATTTAATAAATAGATTTCGGTTTAATCTTAAAATCCTTGGCTCAAATAATTTTTTCTATCAATCATCAGAATACTTTTACACAATCCTAAATACTTTTGGAATCATTTTAGAAGTTCTCAACAATTACATATATATGTATTTTTATTTTTAGTCTCAATGTGCAAAAAATTTAATGGTGTTCAATGTTTACTGAGAATCGTGGAGGCTTCGTGGCAGATGTTCTCTGTTCGCCTTTGTTTGGTAGGTTGTAAGAAATGAAGTAGGAAGGGATTGGAATCTGGGAGAAAGGTTAGGGTTCATTTGATTTTTTTGTTCTTCTTTTTACAGTCATTTATAATATCCAGTTTTTAGGTTTTTGATATGGGTAGTGTATTTAAGATTTTTCTAAATTCTTTTTTACTTTATTTTGACCAGTGTCTGAGGGAAATTTTTCTTCATAATTTCAATTCTATTATAAATTTTATTTTTATAACATAATATTATTTATCTATTATCATATAGGGTTAATAATATATAATATCGAGTGTTTAGGTTTTTGATAAAGGTAGTGTATTCCAAAGGTAGTGTATTCCAGATTTTTTTGAATTCTTTGTTTACTCTGTTTTGACGATTGTCTCAGATAAATTTTTCTCTTCAATTTCAATTCTACTATCATTTTTTTATAAATATAATGTTTTTTTATCTATTATGATGATGTAATGTTAATAATATAACTTTAAGATTTTAAATATGTTTACAGGACCGAGATGGAAAATGTAGATACAACATGTAAATTTTTTTGTTTTTAATTATATTATTATTTGTAAACTCTCAAATATTACATTAATATTTATTTTTAAAAAAGGGGTTTGTAAAAAATTTTTCAAGTTCTCAAAGATACCTATGGCCATTGTTATTTCTGAAAAATGCTTATGATTATGGTTATTTTTGAGAAATATTTTTTTTACTGGTTATGTTTTCTTATTTTATTTTTTTGAACTAATTCACATATTGTTTTTTTTTTTTTTTTGTTAACGAATTTATATATTATGTCATTGAATGTAAAAATAATTTTAAAATAACAACATTTTTTTTTAAATAAATTGATATTAGTTGTTAAGTTAATATGTATTTGAACAATCAATGTTTATAACTAATGTTAATAAAGCTTTATGGTATGGAATTGTTGAAGTTTACTATTTCTTAATTTTTTTCAAGTAAAATTAAATTTTCATGAACATTTTTAATCATTATATTTTAAAACTATAAATAGGATGACATTATCACAAATAATTATAACCATAGATTTCTTTGTAAGGATCACCCTTTAATATACAATTAAAAAATCACATTTTTATAGTTCTTTTTAATTAATATTTCAACTATACAAATAATTATAACATCACAAATGATTATGGCTATGATTCTTTTTAAGCACAATAATTTCATACACATTTACAAAATATATCACAAAGCTCTTATAATAAAATACAAAAGAAATAAACATACCATTTAAAAATTAATTTATAATTAGTTACAAGTAGAATTTAAATGTTTGTATTTTTTATTTTATTTTTTATGTTATGCAATGTGTTTGTTGTAAGAAATTTGTTTGTTTGTTTGTGTGTATATAGTGATTTTACACATACATAACTTCACAATTTAAATGAGTTTAATATCCTATATTATCTTGTTTATATTAAAATTATTGTCTAATTTAATGATGTTTTATTTGTTTTTGCAAATATTATTAATTTAATAAGTGATTTTAAATTTGTTGTTAATGTATTTTTATAATATTTAATTATTGGATATTATAATTTGGTTAAAACAATAATATAACTTATTTTTAATGAATATTTTTAATCTATTATAACATTATAAATACCTATGATTTTTTTGTAGACATCACTATTGAATATATATATCTCTATAAACTATGATTTTCTTTTTAAGCACTCTTGTGGAATGTATATTTTAGTATCACAATTTGTCATACTTACATTAAAGAAATATATATTTCAACAATAAAAATAATTATAACATCACAACATACTATATCATAAAAAAATTTGCAAGAACAATTATTCAATATATTTAAAGAATATATTACAAAACTCTCATCATAAATAAAAAGAAATATATGACAAAGAAATTAATTAGTCAACCTGATATTTTATGCCACCATTTTAAATATGTTTCGCAATTAATTATGCGTTTTATAAAGATTTTATACAATATCTCAAAAATTACACATAAAATAAGTTGAATAAGTAAAATGTTTTATAATATTTAAAAGCTATATTATAAATCTCTTGCCACAAACTGAAAGAAATATATGTTTTAGATAATATTTTTTCCACTTCATGTTTTACAATAAAGTTTTAGATATTTTTTTTCAATTATTACTATGTGTTTTTATAATGACTTTATACAATATCATCTACAAAAATTACACATCAAATAAATTGAATAACTAAGTTGTACGAGCTTAAATTTATTGTATATAAACTTTTTTATTCTAAAATTGATGTTTAGTTTAATAAAAATTAATCTTATTGCAAATATTATTAATCTGATAAGTGCTTTTAAATTTATTTTTAATGTATGAGCTAATTGATATTTTTTAATATAGAATTGTTGGAATTTGATTGGTTTAAACAAAATAATTTAAAATTATTATGTTTATGAATATTTTTAATCAACATATGATGAATGACTATCAAATATTTTGTAAGAATTATTATTGAATGTATATTTGAAAGTTATAAATTTTAGCAATTTTTTTAAATTTATATAAATCAAGAATACAAATTACTATAATAAATGAATGTGATCATAATTTTTTTTTCCATAACAAATTTTTTTCAATATATTTAAGATAATATCACAAAACTCTCATCAGAAAATTCGAAGAAATCTATGTTTTAGAAGTTAGCTAGTCAAATCGATATTTTATGATAGAATTTTAAATATTTGTATTTTTATATTTTATTGTATTTGTACCATGACTTTACACAATACCATATGAAAAAATTAGACTTCAAGTAAATTGAATATTATAATTTTAACCCTTGTAGATTTAATATAGGAAAAAAAAAATTATTTTATTGTAAATATTATCAATCAAGATATATTTCAAAAATACCAAGTTGAATCTTTCTTTTATTTTAGGTTTATGTTAAATTTAATAATATTAGTTTTTGGAATGATATGTTAGTATTTGTAGTATATAAGTAGAGTTTATTATTGATATTTTAATTTATATCTATGATTTTTAACAAGTGTTATCAAACAATATACAATATACATTTTGAAAATATAAATAAATATGACACAATCATACCATTTTAAATATATATCACAAATAACTATAGGGTTTATGGTTTAGGATTTAGGGTTTAAAATGCTATAAAATTCATAGGGTTTAGGGCTTATGTTTTAGGGTTTAGAACAATTTAGTAAATGATTTTAATAAATGCTTATAAAAATTTGCAAAAAATATTTTTAAAATGTTATAAAATTCCTAGGGTTTAGGGGTTAAGGTTTATAACCCTTTAGTTTAGTGTTTAGGGTTTAGGATCTATGGTTTAGAGCTTTGGGCTTTAGGGTTTAGGTTTTAGGGCTTAATAATGTTATAAAATGTTTAGGGTTTAGCATTTTGGGTTTAGGATTTAGTGTATATAACACTTTAGTAAATTATTTTAATACACACTTAAAGTAAAGTTACAAAATGCTTGTTTAAATGTTATAAAATTCTTGGGGTTGACACTTAAGGTTTTAGAGTATATGATTTAATATTTTAGGAAATGCTTAGTTTTGTGTTTTTGGTTTATAACACTTTAATAAATTATTTTAATAAACAGGGAAAAAAAGGTATAAATACTTCTAAAAATGTTATAAAATGCTTAAGGTTTAGGGTTTAGGGTTTAAAATGTTATAAAATGGTTAAAGTTCAAGATTTCAAGTTTATAACACTTTAGCAAATGATTTAAATAAACAATTAAAAAAAATTGCTAAACACTTTTTAAAATATTATAAAATGTTTAGGGTAGGGTTTAAGGTTTAGGTTTTAGGGTTTTGGTTTTAGGAAATATGGTTTTAAATTTTATAAAATTGTTAGGGTTTAGGGTCTAGGGTTTATAAGACTTTAGTAAATTCCTCTAATAAAAAACTTAAAAAAATGTTTCAAAACAATTTTTAAAATGTTATAAAATGATTAGGGTTAAGGGTTTATGGTTTAAGGTTTGTAACGCTTTAGTAAATCTTTTTAATAGAGTCTTAAAACAATTACAAAATGTTTGTTTAAATGTTATAAAATTCATAAGGTTTAAGATTTAGGTTTTTGGGTTTATGGTTTATAACATTTTAGTAAATTAGTTTAATAAACACTTAAACAAATGTTACAAACTCTAATTAAAATGTTATTAAATGTTTTTTCTTTAGGGTTTAGGGAATAAAATTTTATAAAATGTATAGGGTTTATAAAATGCTTATGGTTGGGGGTTTATGGTTTAGGTTTTGTAACACTTTAGTAAATTCTTTTAATAAGTAATCAAAAAAAAGTTACAAAGCACTAGTTAAAATGTTAGAAAATGGTTAAGGTTTAGGATTTAGGGTTTAGGTTCTCCAATGTTATAAAGTGCTTAGGGTTTAGGGTTTATGAAAACTTTAGTAAATGCTTTAGTGTTAGACAAATTCTCTTTATGATGTTATAAAATGCTTAGTGTAAAGGGTTTAGGGTTTAAAGTTTAAAATGTTATAAAATGATTGGTGTTTAGGGTTTTTAAAACTTTAGTAAATGATTTTAATAGCCACTTTAAAATGTTAGAAAACACTTGTTAAAATGTTATAAATCCATAGAGTTTAGGGTTCAGAGTTTAAAAAGTTATAAAATGCTTAGGTTTTATGGTTTATAACACTTTAGTAATTGCTTTTAATAAACACTTAAAAAAAGTTACAAAATTCTTTTGAAAATGTTATAAGTTGCTTAGGGTTGATGGTCTAGGGTTTAAAATGTTATAAAATGCGTAGGTTTTAACGTTTAGGGTTTATAAGACTTTAATAACTAGTTTTAATAAACATTAAAATAAAGTTACAAAACCTTTGTTAAAACATTATAAAATGATTATTGTTTAGGGTTTAGTGTTTAGGGCATAGGGTTTAGAGTTTAACATGTAGGGTTTCGAGTTTAGGGTTTATAACAATTTAGTAAATTCTTTTGAGGTTTAGGGTTTTAGATTGAGGGTTTTGGGATTAGGCTTTATAAAAAATTTGTAATAGATTTTGATAAACACTTTAAAAAAGCTACAAAATGCTTTTTACATTTTCATAAAATGTTTAGAGTTTAGGGTTTAGGGTTTATAACACTTGAGTTAATTCTTTTAATAAACACTTAAAGAAAGAAAGGGTACAAAATTTGTAAAATTGGTTAACAAAATCTAGTGTTTAGTATTAGGGTTGGTCTAAATTTTAAAGATGCTTAAGATTTAGGGTTTAGGGTTTAAGGTTTATATTTTATAATGATCAGTAACTATTTTATATGAAATTAAAAAGTGTTATGAAAACCTGTTGAAGTTATAAATTTCGTAGGGTTTAGGTTTAATGTTTCGAAATGCTTAGGTTTATGATTTATAGCACTTTAGTAAATTTTTTAGTAACATCTAAAGAAGTTACAAACATTGTTAAAATGTTATAAAATTGTAGGGTTTAGGGTTTAGAAAGTTATAAAATTATTAGGGTTTAGGTTTTATGGTTTATACAAATCTAGTAAATTTGTTTAATAGAAAATTAAAAAAAGTTACAAAATAGTTGTTAAAATGCTATAAAATGTGTAGGGTTTGAGGTTTAAAAGGCTATAAAATGCTTCAGGTTTAGGGTTTAGTGTTTAAAATTTTAATAGATGCTTAAGGTTTAGGGTTTAAGGTTTAGGGCTTATAACACTTTAGTAATGCTTTTAATAAACACTTGAAAAAATGTTACAAACACTTTTTAAAATATTATAAAATTCTTATCGCTTGGGGTTTAAGGTTTAGGGTTTATAAAAATTTAGTAAATACTTGTAATACACACTTAAAAAAAACTTACAAAACACTTGTTAAAATTTTATAAAATGCTCAGGGTTTAGGGTTTATAACACTTTACTAAATCCTTTTAATAAACACTCCAAAAAAAGTTATAGAACACTTGTTGAAATGTTATAAAATTCATAGGATTTAGGGTTTAGAATGTTATAAAATGATTAGGGTTTAGTGTTTAATATGTTACAAAATCCACAGGGCTTAGGGTTTAGGGTTTAGGTTTTATAAGAGTTCAATAAATTCTTTTAATAAGCACTTAAAAAAAAAAAATGCTTGTTAAAATGTTATAAAGTGCTTAGGGTGTAGGGTTTAGGTACTAGAGTTTATGTTTTAGAGATTAGGGTTTATAAAACTTTAGTAAACGACTTTCACAATAACTTAAAACAAAAGTTACAAAATGCTTCTTAAAATGTTATAAAATTCTTAGGGTATAATGTTTAAGGTTTCATGTTTAAAATGTTATAAAATGCTTAGGGTTTAAAATTTTATAAAATTATTAGTGATAAGGGTTTAGGTTTAATTTTATTTTAGTGAATTCTTTTAATAAACACTTAAAAAAGAGTTACAAAATGCTTGTTAAAATGTTACAAAATGCTTAAGGTTGAGGATTTAGGTTTTAAAATGTTATAATATTCTCATGGTTTAGGGTTTATTCTTTGGGTTTTAGAACACTTTAGTAAAAACTTTTAATAAACGCTTAAAAAAAGCTATAAAACACTCATTAAAATGTTATAGAATTCTTATGGTTTAGTGTTTGGGTCTAAAATGTGATCAAATGATTTGGGTTCAGGGTTTAGGGTTTAGGGTTTAGGTTTAGGGTTTATAGGACTTTAGTATGTGGTTTTAGTAAACAATTTAAAAAAATACAAAAGGCTTGTTAAAATGTTCTAAAATTATTGGGGTTTAGGGTTTAAAATGTTATAAGAATTTTAGGGTGTAGCGTTTAGGGTTTATAACACTTTAGTAAATAATTTTGATAAACACTTAAAAAAATGTTACAATTAAAATGTTAGGGTTTAGGGTTTAAAATGTTATAAAATTCTTAGTTGTTAGGATTTAGGGTTTAGAGTTCAGGATTTATGGTTAAAAATGTTATAAAATGCTTAGGGTTCAGGGTTTATGATTTAGGTTTTAGAACAATTTAGTAAATTATTTTAATAAACATTTATAAAAATTTACAAAACGCTTGTTAAAATGTTATAAAATTCGTAGGGTTTAAGGGTTAAGTTTTGTAACACTTTAGTTTAGCGTTTATGGTTTATGGTTTAGGGTTTGGGGTTTAAAAATGTTATAAAATGCCTAATGTTAGTGTTTATGTTTATAACACTTTAGTAAATTATTACAATAAACACTTAAAGTAATCTTACAAAATGCTTGTTTAAATGTTAAAAAATTCCTCACATTGAGGGTTAAGGGTTTATGGTATATGGTTTAGTTGTTTATTAAAATAATTTACTAAAGTTTTATAAACTTGAAACCTTGAACTGTAAGCATTTTATAACACTTTAAGCCCTAAACCCTAAACATTAATCATTTTATAACATGTTAAGAAGTGTTTCATACATTTTTTTACGTGTTTATTAAAATAATTCATGAAAGTATTATAAACCCTTAACCCTCAACCCCAAGCATTTTATAACATTTAAAAAAGAGTTTTGTAACTTTACTTTAACTATGTATTAAAGTCATTTACTAAAGTGTTATAAACACTAAACCCTAATCGCTAAACCCTAAACCCTAAAGCCTAAGCATTTTATAACATTTTTAAACTGTAAACCCTTAACCGTAAACCCTAAACCATAAACCATAAACCATAAACCCTAAACCCCAAGCCCTATACCCTAGACCCTAAACCCTAAATGCTAAGCTAAATTGTTATAAACCTTAACCCCTAAACCCTAGGAATTGTATAACATTTTAACAGGCTTTTTGTAAATTTTTATAAGTGTGTATTAAAAGCATTTACTAAAGTGTTCTAAACCGTAAAGAATAAACTATAAACCCTAAATCTTAAACCCTAAACACTAAATCCTAACTACTGAGCATTTTATAACATGTCAAACCCTAAACCCTGAGTATTTTATAACATTTTAAACCCTAAGCCCTATACATTAAATTATAACTTTTTAAATTTTTTTTATGTGTTTATTAAAATCATTTACTGAAGAGTTATAAACCATAAACCCTAAACCCCAAACTCTAAACCCTAAACCATACACCCTAAGCATTTTATAACATTTAAAACCATAAACTCTAAACCCTAATAATTTTATAACTTTTTAAGCCTTTTGTAATCTTTTTAAGTGTTTATTAAAATAATTTACTGAAGTTTTATAAACCCTAAATCCTAAAACCTAAACCATAAACACTAAACCCTAAGCATTTTATCACATTTTAACACCAAACACTAAACCCCAAGCACTTTATAACATTTTATTAATCCTTTTGTAGCTTTTTTTTAAGTGTTTATTAAAAGAATTTACTAAAGTGTTATAAACCATAAAGAATAAATCCTAAACCCTAAGCATTTTATAATATTTTAAGAAGCATTCACTAAAATGTTGTCAATCCTAAACCCTAACCACTAAGAATTTTGTAACATTTTAAACCCTAAATTGTAAGAATTTTATAAATTTTTAAACCCTAAACCCTAAGCATTATACCCTAACCATTTTATAACATTTTAACAAGCTTTTTTTAGCTTTTCTTTTAGGTGTTTCTTAAAACCATTTACTAAAGTGTTATAAACTATAATCCCTAGAACCTAAACTCCAACCCCTAAACCCTACACCCTAAGCATTTTATAATATTTTAAACCCTAAGCATTTTAAAACATTTTAAAAACCGTTTTGAATATTTTTAAGTGTTTATTAAAAGAATTTATTATAGTGTTATAAAACCTAAACCCTAAACCTGAAACCCTATGGATTTTACAACGTTTTAAACCCTAAGCCGTAATAATTTTACAACATTCTAAACGCTAAACCCTATGAATTTTGTAACATATTGACAAGCCTTCTCTAACTTTTTTTTGAGTGTTTATTAAAGGCATTTAGTAAAGTGTTATAAACCCTAATTGCTAGTCAATTTATAGCATTCTAACAAGCATTTTCTAACTTTTTTTAAGTGTTTATTACAAGTATTTACTAAATTTTTATAAACCCTAAAGCTTAAACCCTAAACCCTAAGCATTTTATAACCTTTTAAACCTACCTTAAACCCTAAGCATTTTATATCATTTTAACATGTTTCCAATAACACTTTTTTAGGTGTTTATTAAAATGATTTACTAAAGTGCTATAAACCCGAAACCCCAAACCCTAAGATTTTTGTAACATTTTATACCCTAAAACATAAACCCTAGAATTTTATAACATTATAACAAGTGATTTTTAACACTTTTTGAAGTGTTTTATAAAAAATAGTTTCTAGATTGTTATGAAATCTAAACCCTAAACCCTAAATCCTAAGCATTTTATAACATTTTAAACCCAAAACACTAAACCCTAATTATTTCTTAAAATTTTAACAAGCGTTTTGTAACTTTTCTTTAAGTGTTTATTAAATGAATTTACTCAACTGTTATAAACCCTAAACCCTACACTCTAAGAATCTTATAAAATTTTAAAAAGCATTTTGTAACTTTTTTTGAAGTGTTTATTAAAAGCTTTTACAAAAGTTTTATAAAGCCTTAACCTGAAATCCTCAAAGTGAAACCTTAGACCTTAAAAGAATTTACTGAAGTGTTATAAACCCTAAACTCTAAACCATATGCCCTAAACTCTAAACCCTATTCATTTTATAAAATTTTAACAAGTGTTTTGTAACTTGTTTAGTGTTTATTAAAAAAATTTACTAAACTCTTATAAACCCTAATCCCTAAAACCTACGCATTTTATAACATTTTAAAACCTAAAACATAAACCCTAAGCAACTTATAACATTTTAAAAATCATTTTGTAACTTTTTTAAAGTTTTTATTAAAATCATTTACTAAACTGTTATAAGCCATAAACCCTAAGGATTTTATAACATTTTAAACCCTAAACCCTAAACCATAAGGATTGTATAACATTTTAACACATGTTTTCTAACTTTTTTTAATTGTTTATTAAAATAACTTAGCAAAGTTTTAAAACCCTAAACAATAATACCTAAACGCTAATCATTTTAGAACATTTTAAGCGTAGAATTGAGGCTTCTGTGATCCATGTCAAAATTACGAGAGATTCTTCAGCGTAAATCACATAAAATTTCATTTGCCAACGCGTTTCGAACCAACTAGTGTGGTTCATCGTCAGGACAAGTTGAAGAAATAGATCTAGCTTAGCATGTTAAATAGTCTGAGCAGAGAATCCAACGGCTAAGATTTGACTAACGGCTAATTTTTTACTTTGGGACCCCGGTCAAATTTTTATTCATTAATTTAATATTATTATTAATGATTTTATCTATGGAAATAAGTTAAAGTTAGTAAGAAAAATAAAATATAGTATATATATATAAAAAAATAATTGTTTATTTAAATTATTAAATTAATTAGATATATATAATTTTATATATATATATTAAAAATAATATTAGTTGTTAAGAAAAGTAAGGATTAATATATAATAAATACCATACTTTAATGGTTAGTTTAAAAAGGTTAATATACAAAATTATTTATTAATTATTATTATATTAATTATATAATTATAATAAAATATATTAGTATTTATAAATAAGAGTCTTAACATTTTTAAGCCTTAACCTTAAACCCTACTTGCCTAGAATTTTAACATCTTAAAGAGTTGGTTTGGTCAAACCCAAAAGCATTTAATAAAAGTTTAAACCAAACCTTGAGAATTTCATAAAAACTTTTAAACAAACACTAAATCCACATCTTAATGCATTTTATAACATTTTTGAACAATGCTTTGCAAATTTTTTTTTAATTATCTATAGTAGAATTTACTAAGTGTTTTACAAAACCATAACCCCTAAACCATAATAATCGTTATAAAATTTTAAACATGAAACCGTTAAACCTAAACTCTAAACATTTTATTAAAGTTTAAAACCTAAACACTAAACGTGAAGCATTTTATAACATTTTAACTAGAATTTTGTACTGTTTCTTTCAGTGTTTATTAAAAGAATTTGCTAAAGTGCTATATTTCCTAAACCCTAAAACCTAAGAATTTTATAACATTTTAACAAGCATTTTATAAACCCTAAGTGTTATAAAATCTACTAAAGTGTTATAAACCCTAAAGTGTTATAAAATTTAGTAAAGTGTTATAAACC
>APFE031276737.1:5243-15711 GCA_000404065.3 Pinus taeda | reverse complement strand
CAAATCAAAAACTAAAAACGACAAAGAAATAAGAAAACAGTTATCTTGCATTATAGTGCACTTCACTTCAGCAGTTTACGACTCCCGGATTGACAATTTATATAGCAATTTAGGACACACTAAATTGACAAAACACCATGTTAGGGGAGTACTCATCACCAAAGTGTTCATATGATCTGTAGGTAGAATCACGTGAACTGTAGTCCACCATTTTACTTGTCATCTCTCATATTATTCTTGCAAACATACCATGTCAAATAAACCAAATATAAACATGATCAAACATACCTTAGTGAAGTTTAGGGGAGGCTACCTCTTCTACACAAATAATTCCATATTGGCACAAAATATGTATATGTAATTAAATCAACATGTCAATCATTCCAACATCAAAAAAATGATGACACAAAACCACACAATTAAGATCACAATGCATGCATAAAAAACACATAGACAACTGACATGCATGCATGAAAAACACATTCTGTCCATAGAGTCCACGTGTTTGAATCCGGGAGCTCTAATTCCAATCTGTAACACCATCCTCCCACACTTACAAAGAGTTAATTTGATATGAATCAACCTCCTAAGTATAGTTAAGGAAGCAGAATCGACAAACCAAAACTTTACTAACCTTCCTCAGGAACTACAAGACCCCCAAAAGCTAAACAACCACTCCATCTGCCTAGACCCTAAGCTAGACTAATTTTCATTGACCTAGGCTTCTAGTCGCATGCATAAGCCCACATCCATGACACCGTAGGCCCCCAATCACATGCATAATCCTACATTGTAGTGATTGCAGTCCCAATTTATCAGTCCTCGACTTGTAACCGCAAGATCTATGCCACCTTTTCATGGCTAGACTCCAAATAACTGCCTAAAACTTGATGAGACTTTCCAAAACAATAAATGACACAAGGACAAAGCCTCTAACACAAAAATTAATCAAGGACTTGACCTAAACAAGCCTAACCATGACAATCATTTTTTCAAACATAGGGAAAAACATGTAATCTATAGGTCATGAATGCATATATGAACATATAGGTCTAGAACTTATCTAAAATTCACCAAGAAGGTCTAATATCTTCTCATAATAAATGCAATAACATTTTTCAGTCCATGATTCATCAACCATTCATGTATTCCTCAAACATGTCAAGAACCATAGATAATATACATCATATAACCAACATATAAACCAACAAATAACAAACATATAAACCATGAAAACTCAGCCATAATATCACTATCATAATCAATACATATATACATGAATCACAATGGAAAAATAAATCTTATCAACTTATGAAATTACCAACCAAGTTGGAGACTTCCACATACCACCTGACCATAGATGGGGCTGAAACAAATATCTCTTTTAGCCAATCACCCCCATTCCATATTCCAACATGAAAATGGGATCTCATGGTATAAACCAACAAAACCCAAACTAGGGCTTCCAGAGGCCAATCAAACTCAACCCTCAACCAGTGATTCCACCTCATAATCGAATATCACTAAGCATCACTAGATCAGTCTCTACCCAAGCTATCCAGGGATCCAAAACATCTTTTCCAACTCTTCTCTAGGACTAATAACTCAACCCACAAGGACTCCAAAGCGCTTTTCAAACCATGGCTCTAGGACTAGTTGCTACACCCAAGCTATTCCAAGACTTCCAGAGAATTTGTCCAACCAAGGCTTTAGGAACTAGTAACTCAACCCACAAACATAATGATCCTGAGCAACAATAAAAAACAACAAGTGGAAAAACCCACAACACCAAGGCTATCCTAGAAATGGAAAGTCTAGCCAAAACCACTGTCAATCTAGGCAGTTCTCGAACCTCCATGCAAATGATAAATCATAACCAAATAACCAAATTCGTATACCATGCATGCCAAAATTAACAAGGAAATCATACATGCAACTCGATACCTACAAGGAAACCCCATTGTTGCTACTAATCCCATTATCCCCTTGTGCTTTCCTACTTTTTGTTTACTTTCTTTTTCCAAATCCAGTGAAAACTAGAGTGATCCAAGCATGCTCTAATGATTTTCTAAGATTTTTCTAAGTTTGCAAGAGTGAGAGAGAGAGAGCTCTACCATAGAACTATATGTAACACCCTCCTCCCACATCTACACAAGTAACCATGCCAATCGAGGTAAACATCAGATGAGAGGCTGCTATGATCAGATTCAACCTCCTATGTAAACTTAAGCAAGTGGAATTGATTGAAACATCACACAATCATCCAACATCAACTTCAAAATCCTTAAGAGACATGTCAGCCACTAAGACAACTTGTCCCTAGGTCCCACTACTGTTTTGGATCTCTTAAGCCATGGTCACTCTCATGTAATAGGTAAGGGAGCGACCAGAAACCCAAATTCGCTCTCACAAGCTTGCCTACCAGTGACGAGAGACCAAATTTTCCAGTTTTGTGACAACGACCTTGGTATTTAAGCCCCTTTTTCAAGCCCAGAGCCCAGGCCACTGCCTAGAATGGATTGATATCTTAGAATCAGTAAAAATATAGGGAAAAAATGATGCAAAAGAAATAAAATGAACAAGACTATAACCACCCCCTACTAGCCATGACAGACATTTCATCAAACACATCATCAACATGTAAGATACAGGTGTAAACAACAAAATTAAGTGTAGGGATCACATACTTATTTGAGAATTGCTATGAACCATTATTCCCTCATGTCAATTGTTGCATTATCATTTATTAGGTCATAGAAACATTATCCATTCATGTACAAGTAAAAACATGTTGAGAGCCATACATAAATGTTACCATAAGACATACATATAACCAACATAATAGGAACAAAAATACCATAAATGTATCAACCATGAAAATCCACATATACATCAATACATTTACACATGAAAATAAAGGGAATGAATTCCTCATTAATGAATGCAATAAACCTACTAGAGATCGGACTACCACATTCCACCTGACCATAGATTGGCTGATCCAAGTCTCTCTTCAGCCAATCACCCCCGTGCCATATTCCAAGCATGAATGTGGGACTTATAGAACACACCAAAAACACCAATCAACATGGATGCCACCAGATTTCTCCACCTGCACCGTGGGGTATTTGAGTGCCTCCAAGTCTCTCAGGCTTCACCATGCATCCATAGTCTGATCTAGGGATTACTATGCCCTACATTGAGACATACTCTCTAGGATTTATTGTGCATCCCATCCCGGGACCACTAGGCCCAACGGAGAGAAAATCCACCTCTTGGCTTTACCCTATATCCCTCCATTCACCAAAAAGGATTCCTAAGCCCATCGAGGCACACAATCAGGATTTACCGCAACCCACAGTATGGTTTAGGATTACTTGGCCAGTGGATTCGTGATCCTCAGTCCGATTCAGGGATGACTCAAATCATGTGTTTGTTTATTCAGAGATCCACCCCCCTCAACTTCGAATCTAATTCGGCCATCCCACATAAACTAAATGAGAGAACCCATCTCATCAAAGCTATCAATAAATGGAAAAGCTAGGCTGAAAATACTGTCACACCTAGAAAAATCCATGCAATGGTATAAAAGAAACACATGCAATCCCATGCATGCCAAATCTAGTAAGGAAAATACACATGCAAGTTTATATCTTCAATGAAGCTTGTTGTAGCTTCATGGTCCTGCCTTTCCCTACTTGATCTTTGCTTTCTCTTGCCTTCTTTATCTTGCTTGCTCCAATGCCAAAGTGCTCCAAGAAACTTTAAGTGTCCAAGAGTGTGTGTGTGTGTGTGTGAGAGAGAGAGAGAGAGAGAGCAATGAGAGAGCTCCAAACTCAACTAAAAAAAGGGTTACCAATTGATCCTTAGAAGCCTTTTTATGAATGAGGCCTCTATTTTCTTCATTTTCCATTTTCCTCCTCACATGCAACCTGTGACCTTTCACCTCTTTTTTTTCCCAATTTCCATTATTTTCATAAATAATTGTGCCAAAATTCCATTTTTCCTTTCCAAAGCCTTAGCCATTGCCTTTGCCAATTTCCTTACCCATAAACAACCAAATGAACACCCCCTAGGATGTCTTTCCTAACATTCAAATTGGAATAAGTGTCCCATCGACCATGGTTATTTTTTTTAACTTTTATGACATGGAAATTTTTACCCAAGCTATTATAGAACCCTCCCCCTTGGGGGACACTGTCCTTAGTGTTCAATCACACATACGCCTCAGTAACCTACTGAAATAAGTCATATTTCTCAAGGAGCTTTATAATACAGCTCGATGCAATAATTGTAATGAAAAATCTGCTCAAAACAAAACATCATCTTAACATGATAACATACTGCATAGTGGAGCTTATAACATAGCTCATTACAATATTTACAATGATCATCCTACTGAGTACCAACCTACATGACATCATAACATCATGATAACATAACCACATCATAGCATATTAACATGACAACATAATCATAATAACATGACACCCATAAAAAACCAAATGAATAACCCCTAGGATGTCTTTCCCAACATTCATCTTGGAATAAGTGTCCCATGACTGTGGTTATTGTTTTTAACTTCTATTAGATGGAAATTTTCACCAGGGTTGTTACATTGTCAAAAGCTAACACTAACAGAGGCCTCAACTAATAAAAGCCATGAATTGATCCTACAAATCTCTTTTTATCATTGATACCTCTATTTTCTTCGTTTTCCTCTATTTTTCCTTCAATTTTCCTCACATTCAATTCTCTGACCTTTCCCTTCATTTTCTCTATTTTCCATTATTTTCATAAATAAGTGCCAATTAATGCCACCTTGCCTTTTCCAATTTCCTTAGCCTTAAATTAATCATTAGTGATACCCCATCACTATGTTTTACCCAACATTTAGCATGTCCCATGACCGTGTCTTATTTTTTATTTATTAACTTTATTACATGAATTTTTAACCCTGGGTTGTTACAAAAATGGAGTAAGTTGTTTCCATTATCTTAAATTGGACTTTGTGGACAATGAATTTGTTTTATCCTAAAATGTGGCCTTTGATGTGGTATGGCCATCTTTATGTTCAATATCTCTATCTTTGATCCCGTTTGTGGTCACCCTTGTGTGTGGTGGGCATGTAGAGCTTGGAGTAAGGCTAGAAGTCCCAATATTGCCGAGAGGTTGGTCTATGGATATATTGGTGATTGGTTGGTGGGAAAAGACAATGTGGATTCTAAATAGGACACTAACACTCTAAGAAATGCCTTACTTAGGGAGTGGTTTACAAGAGAAAAGTGGTTGGGGGATTGTTAGTTGGACAATTAGTAGGGGATTTGCTCATGATGGTTCATTACCACTATCATTGGGGTTTCTAAGATTTTTCTAAATTGAGTGAGGTCTAGTTGGGTACCAAGTTGAGAAGGAAACTACAAAATCCCACTGTAGTGTTATGAATTGTATGATTAGTTGGAACCTTGGAAAGATGCATTTTCTAGCCATATTAACAAGAGGACATGACCAAATATACCTATATAGTGGACTCTATAAAGTGCATATTGTAGATTTAAGACTAGGAAAAGTAAGTAATTTTACATGCATATAATGGAAACAGCATTTTGAACTTAGCATGAAGGTAATATTTCTTTAACAACTTATAGAGAAAATTATTGCTCATATTGATTTATTCTAGAATCTTTTATACCACCTTATTCTTTGGAAAATTATAGTTTTAATGAGGGTCAATCCTCTAGCGGTTAATGTTTTGCCTCAAAGATAACTAGGGATCATTTATGCACTCGAGTGATGGATGCTAGCTTAGTGGGTCCTAACCGAGGTTCAGAGTTAGTTGCGCTAAACAAACACCTAGACTACTAGCCCTTTTGGCATCAATCCGTAGAGAGTGGACTGAAGTCTCACCTGAAGCAGTATGGGGGGATGCTAGAACCAAGTTTCTGCACCGAGAGATGAGTTTAATGTCATTTTATGCCCTAGATATACCTTCACACAGATCGATAAGCCTTTAGGGCTTATCAATATAACTACCCTTAATCAGCTTCTATACCTCCACAAACATTTACCACTGTCTTGTGCAGACCCTGAATAGGTCAATCCACTACTTACGCACATCAAAGATTACGTATAACCTAGTAATTACTTATATTAGATTAAGTGTTCGATAAATTCAACATGCAACAAGATAATATTTGCTTAAACATTTAACAGTAATTGATTCATATAACAGTATAGGTCATGTAAAGTCTCACATCAATGCATCATTATATCAGAAACCCATTATAACATAAGGCACATTCATATAAATAGAATTAAAGAGATAAACACAAGTATTTATGCAACAATCATATTTATTAATACTCAGCTCTGCTTACAGACTCAAGACTTCCCTACACACTCATCTGCAGCGGTCCATGCACTCAACTGCACACTCTACTCTAGGCCTCTACGAACACAGCTAGAGAGCCTTTCTTTCTACTCATCTTCACTAACTCTTAGACTTATCTCATAGACCAAAAAAAATTACTTCTCCATCACCATGCCTTAGACTCTCTAAGACACACCTATTTATACAATCCCATGGTCCATGTACCATGGATAGATCTTCAAAAGCCAACTCAACCTACATAAAAGAAGGGTAAAACACTTTATGACACTTTAACTATCTACGTGCTCGCGACCATAACTTGTAGAGACTTTTTATCTTTATACAACAAAACTTGGGCTTTTGCCCAAAAATTGACCCTAGGGGACCCCATCCCAATAGGCTCCCAGCATAAAGCTTGTGACTCACCCTTGAGTCACTCTACTAGCATGAAGATCTTACTGCAAAGATCCCCCAGCTCCACTTGTGCCACTGCTACCTCATTTGTGCTCTTCTTGGCTACCTGCTTGATCTGATCCACTAGCTGCTTTGTTGTTGGTCCTGCACTGTCCTCCTCGACTTTTTGCTGCATACTCTGTAAATTTTCCAATTTCTCCTGAAAATTGGTAGAGATTATGTAGGCCTCATCCAACCGAGGCCCCAATCTAGCCTTAAGGACTGCCTCTCTCTTTTGTGCTGCTTCCACTTGTGTAAACCACTGCCTTGTCTCCTGCATCTTAGCAAGGCGTTGTGTGGCAACAATAGTGCATGTCGTCACCCTTACTTCCTCATACTGTTGCTGGAGTTTACAAACTTCTATATTCAAGGCCTGTAGGGTGAGATATTCCTACAAATCTATGACTACCTCCATTACTTTCTCAGAAAGCGTGCAGTCTACCACCGTGACATCTATTGTCGTGACTCCATCCTTCACAGTAGCTTCGCGTTGTTCCATTACCTCTGGTGGAGTTGAAGTTTGTGACTTCAAATCTAATTCTGTGATCTTCAAGTTCAGCTCAAACTAAACTCTAGCCACTTCTATCTTGGCATCACGTATGCCTATAGCCAACTTTCTGATCTTTGCCTCCAATGACACTTCCTCTGGTATATGTAGTTCGTGCACTGTTCTGTAGGATTCTGCCACCGCAACTGCAAGCTAGTCATTCCACTCCCATATTTTCTTCTATGCCTCAAGTGCCTTTGATTTCTCAGTGAACATCTGTTTGTTGTTTACTCTATACTCGCTAATGAGGCTAAGCATTCATACTCCCGAGCTCTGATTCTACTATTACTCCTGCCTGTAGCATGTGTACGTAATCATTCGGGAGCGTGGCTAGGTTGAGGCTGATTTTCTTCAAAGAAATCACTATGGCCTTGTCATTAGCTGCCTCCACACTCAAATATCCATTTTTTAGTGCGAATGTATAGAGATCTAGTGATCAAACCATCTTTGTTGCTTGAATGGTCCCTGGTGCCAAACTTGTTGATGCAGCACTGATCTTCCCTTCACCTACCTAGATCTGATTTGTCTGAATCTACAAATCATGCAGATCCTTTTGAAGAGTGCTTAGTTACTAGTGTTGATGCTTCTCAAACTGCTGCAACAGTTCTGTTGTAGTATCTCGCACATTTTCGCCTATCTTGTCCCAGTCGTTGTCTATAAAAGTGATAAGATCTAACGACAACTTTGTCACCTTTGACTTCTTCAACAATCCTTCCTTTCCTTGTTCTCTATATCTTTTGACCGGGAAGGGAGTGATCTTGTGCTCCTCTTGACCACTACACCCTAGTTTGACTGCTCCTCCTCCTCTCTTAGGGGCAAATGAGACTTACCATTGCGCTTAGAGTTGCACTCTTCCTATTCAGCCTACTGCTTCGTAGCGTGCTCCACTTCCACCCGGGCCTTCTCCTCAATCTCTTTTTTCCATTTCTTAGCCAACTGTTGAACCTTCTACTTGGACACTCCCTTCTTCTTCTTCTCCATGGACTTGCTAGTGCTTGCGGCCAGATTAGATGGAGAGTGCCACTCTGTCAGCTAGCACTTGACGACTTTATCAATAGTGTCATATGTAGTGAGGTAGGGTAGGTCAAACTGTTTTTGCTGCGGATTCGCCTACGACCGAATGTATATGTCATGTAAGTCAGCTTTGAACTCCACATACCTTGAAAGTTGTTCAAAAATGGTTGGTGACAATCGCAGCTTTTGGTTGATGGCCATGCAAATGCTCACCTCTATTAGCACCCAAAAGACTTTGGTCTCTGTGACCCATGTAACATATTTTGTGGTCTAGAGAGATGAAAATTTTGCATCCTCTGACAAATTATTATCCACAGGAGGAAACTGACTATCCTTCGACAGATCCCAAGAGACGAGCACAATGGAGAGAAACAATCACAAATAGTGGAATGTTTTACTCACATCCTGCGCCTCTCGATAGTTTGCGAGGAACTCGCTGCAAAGTTAGCGCGCCCAGTTGAACTGTACACCCTTCGCGCATTGGGCAGCCAAATAAATCACTAGCACCAGAACTTTGTCCGCCCGACATTTTCTCATAAATTTTCCTAGAAGGATCTGTGTGGAAACCTTCACCATAGGGTCGGTGATTGAGGTTATAGAGTACCTGCATGGCTTCTTCTCGAGCTTGAATTTATAATTCATTTTCGCTACGAGGTCATGCTTTCTCGTCTTTCTACCAAACTCCTTGGTTGGGTTCAACCCTGAGTGAAACAACAACATGATCTAATGGATTAGAATATCAATAACGGGGATTGGAATGCTCAGCCACAAACAACCGTCATGCAATAGGGTTAACAACTGCTTCATCACAATTAGATTGATGTTGGAGCGGTGGTAGTGGGGCACGCATAACAGGTTCAACAACTCTGACTGATTCACTCCAGAATCCTCTCCACCGGCTCCAGCGCAGTGACACCTGATTCTTTGTAAAACACCCTCTTCATGTAATTTTCTATGGCAAAGTGGGGGAATCTCTCATGGTCTGCCAAATCCCAATATTCCAACTTGAGATGGGGAATTCACGCTAAGCATGGACCTTCAGAAGTGATGTTCTCTGGAAGCAGGGGTGTATTAAAGAGGATTTTTCTTGCATCTGTGTCATTAGGGACCTTTACTTTCCCCATGTACAGAGGAATGTAATCATGCAAATTGATATTGGATCCACCCCCTCGGTGTCGATGTCCTCCATGTCCTCTTCACCCTCTAAGTCCACGAATTTTCACTTCTCTTTCACACTGGGTTTGTCTTTCTTTTGAGCCTGGGTGGCTGCATGCTTCCTTGGTGACTCTCACACCAACATGGGCTTCTTCTTCTTGTCCTTCTTAGGTTTTTGGGCTTCCCTCATCGGCATTGACTTCGGCCTAGGTGACCTCAGTGCCATAGGCACTGAAGCTAGAGCATCCATGCTTGGAACTTCTGTAATTGCTTCCTCAGAAGTGACATCTCCACCAGCACTCATAGTTTCCACGGGGCTTGGTCCTAACATCTTTTCCAGGATGAATTTTTTATTTACCTCTGATAAATTGGCAAATGCATGGCTCACAACTAAATCCTCCCAATACGAGCAATTCATAGGCAATCGACAACGCAATGCAACAATTCGAAGGAGGCAAAGTGTTTTTCGCTAGATGACCACGCGTAACTTATAGGAAAATTCAATTCAAATTCGACCATTCCCCCCAAAATATGTCCATAAATGCTGATCTGGCGACAGATATCCAAATATTTCAGCCTTAAATGCCTTAAATACCACCCCCCCACTCTTCTTAACCATCTCCTAGTAGTCAAATCATGAACAACGACTATAACTATTACTTTCCAGCTACCCTGTGTAGTCTTTCCCCCTATAACATAACTCCCTTCGCACTTCTTTTGGTACTGTGACAACATTCATTTTCGCGTAGAGCCCCTATTGCGTAGCTCTATCAATCGAGCAATGTAGTTTAGAGTCTCACACCTCCTTGCAGATGCTTAGAGCACTAAGACTTTGCTACTGTCATGTAGTCATTGGGTTGGATCTCTAGTGTATGGATTCAATCGAATTCTATTTATCCTTCCTAGAAAAGGATCTCCATTCAACTTCA
>APFE031276734.1:0-27136 GCA_000404065.3 Pinus taeda | reverse complement strand
AGGAGGAGGAGGTGACACCGCCTGCCCGGGCTACTGCCACCAGTAGAGGACGTGGTCTACCTCCTGTACCTCCTATTTCTAGTTCTTCAGCTAGTAGAGCACATCAGACTCCACTGCCGACTCCACCAACACAGACACCAGCATCTACATCGAGAGGGAAAGGGAAAGGGAAAGCTATTGCATTTTCTCGCAAGAGGGGTAGAGGAAATCAATAGGATTAGAGTCTAGACTTTCATTTTATTGTATATGACATTATGACATGATGAGATACTGAATCCTGATACATTATCATATTTTTTGTTGATATTTTGAGGCTGAGTTGGGACTCAGGAGTCAGGACTTACTATTCAGGACATGATTCAATGTTATGTGTGATTTTAGCGCTAGAAATGATATTAAACATCTTAGATATTAGTTTTTTTTATCATATTTATGTGTCAATGTATTTATTTTATGTTCTAGATGGTTTAGATATTGAAAAAATTGAAAAAAAAAAATGAAAAAAAAAATGAATATTTTTGTTCCAAACGCTTTTTCCCCGCTTTTTTCCCGATTTTTCTGCTTCATTCCCCGCGTCGATTAAATCCCGCTCGCGCTTTTAACAACATTGCTTCAAACAAGTCGGACAACAACATCCTTAACCATACTACTTCCCTGCTTCACATGCTGCAACATATTCAGCTTTAGCACTACTCAAAGCAACGGTGTCTTGCTTATGCTCATCCATGAGACCATTGAGAATCCTAAACTGAAACATCCTCCTGTAGTACTTCCTCCATCTTGTTCACTGCCTCCCTAGTCGAAATCTATATAACCAATTAATTGAACATCATTCCTTCTATCATATTTCAGGCAATAGTTGATGGTTCCTTGCAGATATCTCATAATATGTTTTGTTGTTATCTAATGGTCATGCTTCAGCTCCACTTGGAATTGACTGAGTACATTTACTACAAAACATATGTTCAGTCAAGTATTCACCAAATACATCAATGAGCCAATCAGTTGTCTATGTCTGGAAGAATCCACATGGGTTGATTTAGAAATCCTTGGTCTTTTCAAGTTTGTGATTATCAGAGTGGTCATAGGTTTACAATCCATCATGTCGGTTCCTGCGAGGCTTCTAGTCCCAAATAGTAATGCATCAGCCCAAGGTCCTTCATGTCAAACTTTGCTGCCAACTGCTTCTTACATTCTTCAATTCGACCTTCTACACCTGTCAAGAAAAGATCATCTACATACAGAAGAATAATTACAGGTTCATTGTTTACAACCTTCATATAGAGATTCCAGTTAGAGGAATTTTTCGTGAAGCCTAATCTCAGTAGGTATGCATCCATTCTGCAAACATACGTCTTCCTATCTTTGATTTCAAATTCCAAGGGTTATTCTATATAGACTTCTTCATCTATAGTGCTATTAAAAAACGTAGTCTTGACATGAGAAATGAAGTAGACGAAGGGGTTGAAGATCTTTTCAATCAAGGAAGTTGTTGAAAGAAGCCTAGATGACCTAAAGATAAAATGAGGTATGTATGCTTGTATTTAATATTATAAAGTCATGTCATATGGTTGCAGGTAACATGGATCACTACTTCTATCTTGAGAGCTATGATCAAAGGAAAAGGGATCTCCTCCTTTGAAAGGATGCATGAAAGCATAAGTCACACTAGACGAAATCAACATAATATGTCATGGAAGCTCTTCGGAATGGAATGTGTAAGAGAAAGAGATCATGAGATATGCAACCATGATAAAAGTGATGAACATCCAAAAGACCAAGAATATTTGACTAGGAAATCTCCCAAAAAGATATGAAGGCTCTTATGAGAGTCTGAAAAAGATGAAGACCCTTGACAATGGATATCTTTAGGAGATGTGTCAACATGTATACAAAATGTAGATACCTACAGGAAGATGTCATGATCAAGAGCCATCTCCTAAGGTACTATTTGATTTATGTTATGTTTTGATTTCTTGAATAATATCTGGATGAGTTCATGTAGGGCTACTGGAACAAGAGTTGTAAGCGCAAGTAAACCTAGCATTCATGTGGTGAATAGAAATTCTTGAAAGAAGCATGATGTGAAAGAAGTAGCCATATGAAGAAGGTTCCATATATCTACCAAGAAGGGCACTTTCCATGAAGAAAGGAATGACATGATGAACCAAGGAGGAAAGTGATCGATGGCTAATGCCCTACAAGGAAGAAGCTCGACTGAATTTCATGACATCAAAGAAAGAAATTGATCAAGTAACTGAAGGACCCACGAAGAAGTTGTTGATGAAAAGGGGAGTCCCTAGTTAAGAGGGAGCTCTAACAAGTCCCTAATTAAGAGGGAGCTTGGGCAAGTTCCTGGCCAGTAGGATCTTGGGTACATTCCTTTACATGAATAGGAATATATTCCCTAATTGAGAGGGAGAGATAGACAACATTCTTGTCTTCACTTGGGAAGAAAGAATGGAGGATTGGGTAATCAGATGGCATCCTATGCTCTTTAAGGATGTGTAGGGCATCCAAAATAAGTGTAGGCAAGAGGACCGATATTCTTTGAGGGTTGGGAACCCAAGACAAGAATAGTCCTAGAAGGTCATACTCAGTGAACACCCGAGTGAATATGTACCTTGAGAGACAATGATGAAGGTGTCTATAGTCATTTGTCTCACCAACATTGTGCTCTGATCTGATGAGAGAAAGAGTTGTCATTCAAGGCCTTGGTTGTGGAAATAATGTTGGTTACTATGATGCTATACAAATGTGATTACCAATTCAATTCTTCTTATGAGAAATTCTTCAGATTAAGAATGACCAAATACCATTATGAATACCTCCCTAGTTAAGAGGGAGTGTTGAAGAAAGTGTAACTAGGTTCGGTCTTCATAATGACATGTAACTATGACTGATGTAAATAATGTAATAAAGATAACAAAATTATTATTATAAACTTGCTTCATGGATTTCATGAAGCAGTGATTCTAGAATAATAAGATTTGTCATTTAGAGTCTAAAATTAATGTCATGTATGAAGAGCTTTTCCCGAGCCTATGTTTAATGTATACAAGTCTATAGAAATGTTTAGAAACCCTCCAAAGACAAGCACAATCCCTTTTGAAGAAGTCGGCCTCCAAACAATAACAAAGTCTTGTCGACTCACCTATGGAGACACACCTGCTCAACATGACACGTTGGCTCAAGTGTAGAGGCAAACCACTATTTATATCCGGCTAGGATCACCACAGAAGTACGCATCTCTGTGTTTTTCGAATGGGTACCATAGAAATGATGTCTTAGCCTCCTCACAGTCTCGACCTACCAACACAGTGATCACAAAGGTAGCCTCAGATACCACAGAAAAGGGCTCGGACCTGTCTCCTTGTAGTCTCGGCATATTTGTAATGAGTAGGATCTCAGTGATCCCACAGTAACACACTCTGTCTCGGCATAGATGTAATCATGGTCTCGATATATATACAATCATGGTCCCAGCCTCCTCACAGTCTCGGTGATCACAATCTCTGCCTACCAATACAGTTATCACAGAGGCAACCTCAGATACCACAGAAAAGGGCTTGAACCCATCTCCTTGCAGTCTCGACATATTTGTAATGAGGAGGAACTCGGTGATCCCACAGTAACACACTCTGTCTTGACATACATTCTAAATGCAGTCATAATCTTGGCATAGATGTAATCATGGTCTCAGTATAGATATAGACATGATCTCGATGGAGACATAGTTACAAGGTCATGATCTCGATGAATCTAGGTGCAACTCTCATATATATACATACATATCTCAATATAGAAATATCATTGTTATGGTGAAGATCTCGATGAAGGTGCAACAATAATGATCTCGGTTGTGCAATAGTGGTGGCCTTGATGTTGCAGTAGTGATGATGATCTCAGCAATGACGGAAAAGAGAATTGGTGTCTTGGTCTTGGAGTGGCTAAATAGGTCAAGGGTCATGGTCTTGGTATTCGTAAATTTGATCTCTATAGAAAGAATTTGAGCGGGTTTTCCTCTCAAAGAGTGAGAGGTTTTGGGCATAGGAGAAAGCCTCGTCTCTTTTGTTTTGGTAACTATTTGATGAAGTAAGAAAACACACTCTAATAAATAACAAGAGAATATTGTGCTAATAAGAAAAAAGTAAAAAGTACCTCACAATAGTTATCATCACGAAAAAAACCATATTACCCTGATTGCCCTATATTATTCAACACAACTCCCATATGTTTTATGTAGGCTGCAACCCATAGGAAGGTCCTACCTCATCAGGCTCTAACCTGATGTTTATCAATCCACTACTTGAAAGGAGACTACCATCTCACGATGCAAACAAGAAATAATAATGTGTTGGTTTACCTGGTTATAAATTCTACATATATCATCTTTTCTTTTTGTATCTTCTTCTCTTCAAATCTACTTCACATCAATTTCATATGTGCCAGGTAACTAATGCATAATAGCTCAGTCAACTCTCTCACATTCTCCCATTCTTTAACCTCTTCAATGCCTTCCAAAATCACATCTTTTATAAAGATACTTTGTTGGTTGTTTGTATCCCATATGGGAATATGAAGTGAATAGGCTTAACTCTTTACCTTCCACTCATTCATTTCCAAACTCTTCATATCTTGAATATTATAACACAAAAATAAATAATTCATCCAATATTAATTTCAGCGACATGTAATCATCAAATGCATCAACCTACTACCAACATCAAATACCAATATTTATCATTAATGCATCATAACAATCTTTGCAACATCTTTAACTTTGCCTTGGAGTCTTGCCCTTGCATCGCAGTAATTCAATTTAATCAACAATTTCACATCACAACAAATTCTTCAATATAGCAATCTCTGCAACATTATCCAAGCATATCACAATTCCTTTGTGTTGCTCCCTTGCGTGTTGCTCTTGTGTTGCTGGTCCTTTGTTTGTTGATCCTTGTGCTTGTTGTTCCTTTGCTCGCTACTTTGCAACTATAACAACATATGTCTTCCTCTGTTTCTTTGCCTTGATAGTAATGCTTGTTGTTGCTCCTTCATTGCTGCTTGCTACTACTCCTTTGCCTATGTTGCGCCTTTTCCATCAATGACAACAATGCCAACATCTGGGACCTTGAACAAGTGATTTAATGCATGCATTGATATTTGAGGGATTGGTGAATGTTCCTAGAGGCACCTCTTAGGTTGAAAGACCTTGAAACTTCATCTCTTGTGGAAAATTTCAATTATAAATCTCTAATTACCTAGTTGTTGCCCTTCAAGTAGAATATCCATGTCTTCTAGGAGAAGTCATCCACAAAGACTATGTAATATAGATAGCCACCTAGAGATTTTATCGGCATGGGACCACATAGATCAAAATGAATGAGTTGTATAATATCATTGGTCCTACTTTTGCTAAAGGAGAGTAACTAGAAAGAGCAAAAATCAGAATATATTCAAATTGAGTAGTAGTTGCATTATTTTCATAGCTTGAATTCTTGATCTCTTTTGAAGACGATAACCTTCTTCACAATCATTGGGATCATCTCTTCTTTTATCATCTATTTTTTTCTATCATTAAACTTCTTGTTGTCGAAGCCACAATTGTTGTTGTAGTTGGACCTTGGAGCATCTTTCCTTTCAAAACAATCTCGAGCATAGTAACCTTTGATACCATGTTAATTTTCCACTGTTCTATGCTTAGCACAATCATTTAACCCAATTATCTTTCAATTAGCATTCACTTTTCAAATAAATTTAATCTTTAAATGACAATAAACAATTGTAGATAGAGCAGTAAATCCAATGCACAATAGAAGACAACCAAGAGCAATAACAAGAGACACAATATTTGGTCAAAGACCAGGGAAAAAACCCACAACAGGGAAAACCCTTTCAAATTTTTCTTCTATTAGATTGTCATCAAATGATCAGCAGAGAGATGCAATGTTCCATTCATAAAAAATAAAAATAAAATAAAATAAAAAATAGTCAAAGTCAACTTTGTGACTATCCACAAATCCACTAACCAATATCCAAGAGATGAGCCCAAAAGTCAACTCTGGTCAACCTAGAGACTCTAGAAATAGTGTTGATAATGCCACCCTTAATTCCCGTAAAAGGTCCCTCATCCCCTTTAGCCTCCTCATGGGATTCCTCCCCCTCTGAACTGTTAGGCTCACCGCTAGGTGTTGGTATTGTATCCTCTTCGTCATCGTTGTCTAGCACCACCTCAAGTTTCTTCCTTCTCAACTCACTCCAAGTTTCATCATCCAACCTATCCTTCCTATCCATTCTCTCTAAAATGGACTCTTATCTCTATTTTTCTAACAAATGAGTGGTTTGGATGGAAATTTAGCTTTAGGTATTGCATCCTGATGATGGCATCTTATAGAGTGGTGGGTTTGTAGGCCTTGACCCAACCCAAGGTTGCGGGGAAATGTCCCAAGGTAACCAATTCGTGGTGCCACCATTCATGCGCTTGTGCTTCCAAATGCAAGGTGGTGAATTTGATAACCTCCACTACCAACATTGGGTTAAGTTGGGCGTAGGTATCTAACTTTTGTACTGATCACCTTGTGAAACACTTGGATGATCAATCAACAATTTCTAAACCTTACGTAGTAGGTCATAATTCTGTTGTGTGCCCCTAGGCCTATTTTGTACTTAAGATTACTGAACTCAATAAAAGTCATTGCTCGAACATCCTCTGCTAGTGATGCATACTTGCTGAAATACTCTGAAAAAGCTTCATTTTGTTTTGCAAGTCCTTGGTTTACTACTCCCTAACCATCTAGAAACTAGGATAGTAGAGGTCTAGAGTTCTTTCTACCAATTGCCACTATGTTAGTTGGTGCAGAGATGTCAAAGGGGGCGGGATTATGGTCATTGCTTCCTTCTGCAAAACTCTTACTACCTTCATTAGATCTATTAGTAGCATTCTTGCCTGCATTGTTCAAATTTGCCGCAAAATGGGAAAAAAATTGGGCCATCTATTGCTACTTTCATGTCAACAGTTGAGCTATCCATTATGCCATCTGTCAAGCTAACTATTGTTGCACTCTTTCTAACTCCCCTAAGATGTCAAAAGGGTTAGTTTCCAGTGGTTTCTCTTCCAGTGGTTTCTCCTTTTCATATATCCCTTTGTGGTTTTTCCCTCCTAATTTTGATTTTGAGTGGCTAACAAGTTTCCCTACATTTGCCCCAAATTATCTATCATTATCCAATGTTACCCAAGTAACATCAAATAATAGTCCCCCTTTACGAATGACTATAGCCTACGGGGTTAAATAGGCTATTGTGTCCTCCCTTAGGCAATTAATTTGAAGAGGACACTACAAATTCCATACACATGGCAATACCAATTAAGCATGTGTGTGTGTGTGTTTGAAATGGCCTATCCAAACCACAGAAGAAGCTGACATTTATAAATTTTCTATTTTATGAGATAATGCTTTACTGTGCAACTTTGCTATACCTCCTTGTTGGCTTACCATCCTGGTCTGTGCATGCATGCTTTGTCCTTAGTTTTCTGATCTCCATTATGTTAAAGCTCTGGAAGTGTATGAAATTGACATACATCCATTTGTATGTAATAAATCTGCTCTTACAACTCAGAAGACAACGGGTACGGTTTTGCTCCTGCAACTCAGAAAATGATGGGTATGGTTCTGCTCTTGCAACTCAGAAGATGATGGGTATGGTTCTGCTCTTGTGTAGATCCCTTGACAAAGCAACTGTGTTAACTGGATTTGGAGTAGCCTATCAAAAAACAGGTGAGAATTATTTGCCATGAGCTTGTGGAGTTTTGAAAATGGTGATTCATACGCACTGACATTGAAAATATCTGGAATATGCATGCACTTTGCAAGTGTAGTATTTAATTTTGTCAGGTCTAGTGATGGGGGAATCAATGGTGGCTTAGTAGAAGGGTTTCTCTAGCTAACATTAGCTCCTTCTCTTCATATTTTGCACAGACTCTTGAAGAACTACAAGGCATAAATGAACAGAATTATCCAACCAGGAAACCATCTCACCAATATTGAAATGATGTTTGCATCTTGCTGCATGGATTGTTAGATTCAATGGTCTTACCTTAGCTCTACACCAGTAAAACAAGAACACTAAAACACATAAGATTATCAATTCAACCTAATTTTCTTTTCTACAAAGCACTGTTGATAATATCGGCGATATTTGAAAATATCGCGATATTTTCGGCAAAACGATATATCGCCGAGAAAATATCGCGATATTTTCTGTTCTGAAAATATCGCGATATTTTCAAAATATCGGCAAATATCGGAAAATATCGGCAAAATATCGCGATATTTTGAAAATATCGGCTATATTTAAAAATTTGAAAATTTTATTTTTTATGCTTGCCGATATTTTCGCCGATATTGCCGATAAGATATTTTCTGGACCCTCGCCGATATTTTCCCGATACCGATATTATCAACACTGCTACAAAGTACCAATTGCAAGGTATTGTATTCTGGCCAAAATATATAAAAAAGCAGGATCAATTGCAAGGTATTGTATGCTTGCCAAAATATATAAAACCAGGATCAGTTGCAAGGTACCACATACATGTCAAAATATATACAAAGGCAGACTCTGCTTACAATACAAAACAATCCTAAAAGCTGCTGGTAAGAAATGCAATGATAATAGGTGCACTTCAAGGTGACTAACCTAGATATTTCCAACATAATGTATAAAAAGATCATTTCATTTGGTAAACTGAAGCAATTTGGAAACAGCCTGTTCAGATGATTATTGTCAAGTGACATGACAATCCACACAATAACAGATGACTGCCACTTCAGTATCATATTCAAGATGAAAGTCTGTATCTATTTTACATAACCCTAGGTAGAAGACTTACGAGTCCACTAAAAATACTTTAAACGCACTATGACAATGCTCACCAATATTTCAACCATAAAATATGACTAATTTCACAACACAAAACATGGAGACATTCTATATTCACCATGCATGTTTGCTATACCTTTTCAGAGGGTTATATGAAGGAATATACAGAACTGTACTGTGCTTACACATTGACTAATCATTCAACTGTTCAATGTGCTCAAGTGTTGATCCTCTTAACATTCATCCCTCACAAATTTTTCACAACAAAAGGATTATCATAAGCTCTTAAGGGTTGGCCTTAATGTGAAATCTTGAGAGCTTAGAAATATCCTAATGTTGCCAGAAATTGTCAGAATAAATATTACAGGGTCAGTACCTGAGAGCATTGGACAACTGAATGAATCAGTTAACATGTTTGTAGAATTTTACTTTTGAATCTGGAAACATATCTCAATTCTCAACCCATCTCATCTGATTCCCGTACAGAACTGAACTCTGCTTACATGTTAACTATCATTCAACTGTTCAATATACTAAATGGCAATCCTGTAACATTCACTCCTCGCACATTTCTGACAACAAAAGGATTATCATAAGCTCTTAGTACTAGCTCTTACAACATCTTAAGAGATTACAATAACACTCTTGTTACCAGAAATTGTCAGAAGAAATCTTACAAGACCGTTACCTAAGAACATTGGACAGTTGAATGCATTAGTTAACATGTTTGGAGAATTCTTACTTCAAATCTGGATCCATCTCATATGATTCCGTATGTGGTCAAAATTGTCTTTAAGGTACCTACATCATTCAACACACAAAGCTATTCAGCACAATCGTTAACACAAAACATCACAACTGCACAATATAAATGGTGCATCCAAATTGGCATTCATGCGTCTAAGGTCTTTTTGGCATATCTGGTGTGGGTGTAAAAGGTTTCCATTAAATCTCATAAGCCTTTTTAACTATTATAAATAGACCACAAAAGTAAAACAAACAAATCAGTTATAAGAACTGAAAAGAAAGCTTGAAAAAAGATTAACATTTTCTAAAAGGCAAACACTAGAACACACTTCAAAATACTTTTCCTTAAATAATTCTTCCACCTGGGATCAAATTTGAAGGGCATGGACGTATTTCAATATGAAGTCATACTTTCAACCCTTCTATGTTGGCAAGTTAAAATTAATGTTCCACCAACACTCCGGGATAGGGAGACGCATGTTTGGGGAGATGCACAGGGGGGTGCGTGGGAGTACCCTCAAATTTTAGGGAAAAATTGGGGGGACAGCTGGATATATAAGAGAATCCAAACCCTTATATATAAGAGAATCCAATGGAAACATCACAATCCCTTCATTCCTGAAATCCTGTAAATTGTTAAGTCGGGTGGATTTGAGTGGAATCTAAAATTCTACTTTCTCCATATGGAATTAAACGAGGTCATAACAACTCTCAAACATCCTGAATCAATAATTGGTAATGTTAAAAATTTAAGTAAAAAGATGAAAAAAAAAGACAAAGGAAGACATTCTCCTCTATATTAAGCTTCCCCACTCATAAATTATTGTTTCAAGCAAAGTTAAGTGGGGACACCTAGCCCTTTGTGAGGGGGACTGCCCACAAGCACCCCTTTCAGGGAAACACATCCCACACTAGAGAAATGTTTCCCCCTGCATCTCCCCGTGTCTCCCTAAAAGGGGACGTGGGGAAACGTTTCCCTTGGCATCCTCCCATCCTAGGTGCATGGGAAGCGTGGGTATCAAAGTTAGGCTATTTTGTATTTTATGTTGAGCACAATGGCAAGTCATGTGGTAGTACTAAAATAGGATAGACAAACAGCAGTGTTTTTTATAATCACTACAGAGTCAAATTCCTATCAATCTTATGCGGAAATGATATAGCTTAAAGTATCTAAATACAGTACTAAAATAGGATGGATAAACAGCAGTGTTTTTTATAATCACTACAGAGTCGAATTCCTATCAATCTTATGCGGAAATGATCTAGCTTAAAGTATCTAAATACAGTACCAAAGTAAAATTGATACCAATAACCAAACAAGGCAGTGACTGCACAAACAATGTTTGTCGTAGCATCAAACTACAGAACTATATTACCTAAATTTTTGCCTGGTAGCACTCTCATTTCCGTAAAATGCTTTTAATTCCAATGAACAAAGACTTGCCTGACTCGAGAAAGAAATTCTGTTCCTTTGACATCAAGGACTTAGAAAAGAATTTAAAAAGAACCAATCGTAGTAGAAGGATCATTACAGGATCTAAATACTAAAAAATAAGCACCATAAAAGAACACTAAACATTAAAACTAAGGATTGGAGGATGGCAGAACCTAATTATTGACAAAAACTAGATATTAAACGAAGGATTGTGGGATCTATGACCCAGTGCCAATAAGAATACAAAATCAAGTTCTGCATTCCCCTCATGACCCATCTGTATATGGACTTAAGGAGACCAGAACCAATCTTAATAGATTAATTACAAGATGTAACTGCCCAAGCCTAGTACTCTATACCCCATCTGCTTATACCAGATATAAATAACAAGTTTGTATCAAGTTAAAAAAATACAATCAGGTTGAACTCAATACCAAAGTTCAAACACTTGCTGATACTTATTTTTGTCATTTTACTGAAATACAAGCCGGAAAAAAAGTCATAAGAAGCATTGAAACTAAAAGTGATCAAGCAGATTTCAAAGAGAATACAGGGTCAGATTTAACTCAACACCAACTTGTTACAAGAATCCTATACTGAGGCATAGAAAACACAGCAGACACCTAGAGAACACACTAATTACATTTTTTCCAGCTTTGTGTGCCAAGTTAAGCCCTTTTAAAATTGAATGAGAAGGGACAGTATTCAAAGTTGGAAATCTCCAGTGATGCCACCTAGCCACAGCATCTGTAAAAGAGAAAGTGCCCAAATAAGGACCATATTGCAAGTACACGTGACACAGCCCAATCTGTCAATATGTATTGGAAGGCAGAGCATTGGATGAAGAGAGATGAAAACTCATACAGATTCAATTGGACCTACAACCCATTCCAGCCACAAAGCTGGAAAGAGCACAATAAAAATAAAAGCCCACATTCAATCTTGTCACTGTTGTGGATTTTGTCCTTAGAATGACATGAGACATTCCAAATATGATGCCCAATCTGATATGTTGGCTCTTCTAGCATGGATGCAAAGAGAAAGCAATTACAGTATGTGATCTGTTTTTTATAATATAAGACTATTTATTGCTCAGAAAACATTAAAATAAAGGTAGACAAAAAAGTCCACATGCATTACATATAGAATATCATTCCTTCGGAAAGCCCTAAAAGCCAAGTGTGTGTGGAGACTAATATCAAAAGAGGACCTCTGGAATCAGATTCACATTCAAAGATATATTGAGCTCAATTCAGCAGAAGACAGGATTGGAAACCCAAACAAGTCAATCAGCAATGCATCCATATTATCGAAAGTACTGACAATAGCATTCGTTTTAACAGAAAATTAGCTGGCATGGAAGGTTCGCAATGACGCTAAGGCGAAGATCAGTATAGACCCATGGATAAGCAGTGGAGCTGCGTACAAGCTGCCAGAAGCAGTGATAAACTCTCTTCAATCTGGCCCAGCCAGCTGGACCAGGAAACTCCTCCATTTGGCAGCAGGATTGGAAGAGCGCTGAACAGAGAGGACTCAAAGGCCAAGACAATATTCAATCAAAAGGATTTATAAACAAATCAAAAGTGTGCCATGCCTATATAAAAGACTCTGATGATGAACATGTCTGGTCTAAAATCCAGCCTTGGGGATTTACACTCCAAAGTTAGGATAAGAATCATATACCCTGGACAGACCAGAATGCACACTCTCATGGTGGAAGCGCATCTGGATCAGAACCTTTCAAAAGTTCATTATTTACGTGCAGTTGGCAATCTTAAATAGAGCACCCACATAGGAAGTTCTTTAGAGAAGGAATGGATCAAGTCCAAGCAAATGTATAATGTGTAAAAGAGGTGAAAAGAACATAGGCCACTTACTGATATTCTGTGCTTACTAAAGGGAAGTCTGGACTGAAATGGATAGTTTGAGAAGGATAAAGAACTGTGGACAAGGAGGATATGCTGAAGAGTGCTTTCAAAAGTGGTAGCAAAACTCAGATCTCAAAGACCTCAAAGACCTTCCTCTAATAGTATCATGGAAAATCTGGAAAGATAGAAATGTTGAAATCTTTGAAGACAGGTATATAACTCTTTTTCAATGTGCCTTCCAAGGTCAGTCAATCTTCTCAAACTTTAAAGCTTTTTCATCAACCCCTACACAGAAAAAGTTGATTCGCGCTCCTATGGACAAATCTGGAACATGGGGATTACTTTGATGGAGCTAGTCCAGCTACCCCCCAAAAAAGGGAAACCATAGGTGTGCTCTATCTCAATAACTCTCACTGTAGAAGATTTAAAATAGATTTAGGTGAGGATCAAATAACTAAACCGAGCTTATTGCACTAACAATACTCTTAAAACTAGCAGCCCACAGTGACATTTAAAAAATACAAGTGTTTGGTGACTCATTGTTGTTAGATAGTGTACCCCAGATCATCTTCTACTAGGTTGGAGCACGCATGGCAGATCTGGGCACATTCTATGCAGCAGCATTACACAAATCCATGCAGCATTAAATTCCAAACAGCATAATGATCTGTTGGTGAGAATGCAGAAATAAATAGACAGTAAGGGCATATCACAAATTTTAGTATTCCAATAAGGGCACATGCACGCAAGTATGCACCAGCCATAAATAGAATAGGATAAGTTTGTCATTAGACTTCAGGTCAAAGATAAAGTACTAAAGTTAGATGAGGCAGCTCTGTTTTATTTTTTGCAGTCTTTCTGAATTCATTTTTTATCAGTTAGATAGGGCACAGATCCAGAGATCTAACCAGTATATCTATTTTTATAAACCCTAGGTGTCACTTATAAGAGAGAGTGAGAGTATGGATCTGTAATAGGGTTAGTTTCAGTTCTTGCACAAAATCCTTTCTAGCAAATTTTCTAGCAGATTTTTATTCAGCATTATTGGAATATCAGTAACAGGGGCTTTTGACATTGATCTATGTGTTCCAATGTATGTATTCCAACTGTGTTTCAAGATTATAGTGAGATTCAGATTGCAGTTTTGATTAGCCTTTAAATTTAGACTGTTAGTTTCCACTAGAAGAAGAATCTGTTTACAAGTAGTTAGACAAATTCATAATGGTATCAGAGAGGTTTGTTGAAACATTCTAAAAATCCTTGAATAGATAGTAGGACTGCTACCTATGAAAGATAGCGGTCACAAGGCTCCAGGGGTCAGATGCTGTGAGATCCATGCTTGAGAAAAGCACAGTGAAGTTTCAGGTTGTCGGGTTCTTTGTTAGGCCGCTGATCTGTTTTAACTTTTGTTTAGGCGATATTCCAATGCAGCAGTATGGCTACAGTCAATCTCAAATACAAGGACAGATTGGAAGGTCCCTCTTAACTTCATCCCAGGGGAGTCTCAGTTAACCAGCCTAGATCCATCTTAACTCCAAATCTACCAAGAACTTGGAGGGATCAAATCTCTTTTCACTCTAAAAGAGGTTTTCACCTCAAAAGATTTAAATTTTAATCCCTCTCGACACTCGATAGATCTAGAGTTGAGATGGATCTAGACTGGTAGAAATTATTCTTACATAAGAATAACATTGGCAAAACCATAAGTTGTCAAAACCTGGAGCCCAAAAACCACCAACGGTAAATTGACTATTTTGCCTCAATTTTATTTTAATTATTAATTTTATTTTTAATTTTATTTCATTTCAATTTTATGCAATTTGACCAAGTCAAAATGTTTACATAACAGGACATGACATTACAACATCTCTTCCATACCAGGCAGGAGAGCGCCTCTAGGCACAAAGATATTGTTGGAGTAGGTGTTCTCTAACTTCTTTGAAAAACTAGTTGCAGAGCCTGCCAAGCAGCCAAACCTGTGTAATTGGTAAATCATAAAAAGAAGATGGCCAAGGTCAAGTGAGTCATACTTGAACCTATGAAGGATCATTAGATCCCTCACATCACCAAAAAGACCACAATAAAGTACATGTTTGATGCTCTAGTCACTCTATCATAGTGAGAACATCAAACAGAAGACATTGCTAAGAAATAAGCTTAATCCCTGCAAATGAGCAAAAGGATATCGTAGATGCCTACTTAATGAAGATTATTGATCTCCATGATCAGCTTGCAGCAATTGAGAGGAGGTGAAGGGTGAAGAGCTAGTACCCATTGCATTAAATAGGTCCTGTTCTTTTTGGAAACTTTTTGGCTATGACATCTGCGCCAAAAATTTAAAAAACTTCCCATTTTTAGGAGGCTATGGAATGACTTCAACTAGAAGGAGACTATTGTAGGTATTGAGGAGCAGAACGTTGTCCTCATTAGTAAGAGGAAGAAGGGAAACAATAAAAGAGAAACAAAGAATGGTTAAAAAGGGAAGCCAAAGGAGCCAGGTTCTTGTAACCAGGGAAAGGACTTGAGCCACATCAAGTGCTTCAAGTGTCAAAAGTTTGGGCACTTTGCTTCCAATGTCGTCAAAAGAAGGGGAAGGGCAAGCAACAGTGCCAGAAGCAACTTGCAAGGAGTACAAAAGCATCAGCTCAAGTGGATGAGCTTTCATCCAATCCCGAGATACACTTCTCAATGGTCTCATGCCCGTCATCTGACATCATGTCTGACGTCGACTAGTATGTGGACAGTGGAACCTGCAAACATACAACCTCTAACAAGAGTACCTTTAGTAGAACTTGGTGACGATGCCATGTATCAAGTTGCAAGAGTGGGATCCATCAAGTGATATCCTTAAGCTTACTAAGTTATTGATGTTTTGTATGTACCTAGCTTAACTAAAAATCGCTTTCCAATTTCAGTGATGATATATCCTACATATATGGCTAACTTTGAAGATCAACAAGTCCTCGTCCTAAATTGCAAGGGAATCCTATAAGAACTTTAGGGTATGATAGTGACAACTTTTGTGAGCTTTGACAAAAGAGACTAGGTCACTTGCACTAGTGAATGTTTCCAATCTTGAAGAACATGGTGTGGGGATTACCAATCTTCAAGGCTGAGAAGAAAGGAGTGTGCAAGTGTTGTGAGCTTGGCAAGCATGTGAAGGATGTTTTCCTAGCAGTGAACATAGGTCAAGAGGGGTTTCTAACCTAATCAACTCAATTGTATGTGGGCCCATCTCTTCAACTTCCTTATCAAGTAACATTTACTATGAATATTTTATTGATGATTCTTCTAGGAAGTCCTAGACTTACTTCACAAAAACCAAGGATGAGGACTTTGAGAAGCTTCGAGAGTTTAAGGGTCTTATAGAAAATCAAATAGGTATAAAGATTATGGTGTTAAGGTCCGACTACAGAGAGGAGTATACCCCAAAGGAGTTTGATACCTTTTGCATGAAAGCAAGAATCAAGAAAACGTTGATAGTTGCCTACAACCCTCAGTAGATTGGGGTTGCAAAGAGGAGGAACAGATCTATCATAAAATAGTCAAATCCATGATTCATGATCTAGTTCTGCTCATGTGTCTCTGTGTATAAACGTCTTATCATTGTCTATATTTTGAATATGTATCCTCACAGAATTTTGAAGGATAAGACATCAATGGAGGCATTCAGAAGCCTCAAGTAACACATCTTTGAGTTTTTCAGTTGTCCTATCTACATTCATATTCCAGATGAGAAAAGGACCAAGTTGGAACCTTCTAGTTTGAAGGGCATCTTTGTAGGTTAACAAAGTACAAACTTATGCAGCACTTAGTTCAACAGAAGCAGAATATATGGCTCAGTTATTCTAGTTCTGAAACTGTTAAAATTGGCAACTAGGGCCAAACTCCACATGAGTCATCATATTTATGACAGCTGATATTTTTCTTGGATTCCTCTCTCCGAGAGGTGTAGGATTGATCTAAAGATCATCCGATTCTGACATGTACCAATGAAGATATGAATTTATTTATATTATGGACAAATTGTCAAGGCTGGCCAGCGAACTCATGTAGGCTCAGAAGCCCAACAGTCACGTCTATTCATCCTCAACGTTAACCTATAAATACATGATGCCCCATCTTCATTTGGACACACTTCATCTTCACACATCTCTCTCTCCTCACATGATTGGGTACGGATTTATGGGCTTCTCTCTCTCCACATGTGTAAATGGAAGGTTGTTTTCTTGTTGTCCCTGCGTTGACTAGATTTTACCGAAAACTTTAGGAGGATGTTTTGACTGCGTTAACCATCTTTGACTGCGGTTTTGTGTGAAGAATTTCTGTTTGGGCAGGCCGCAGTTTTGGGCACAAAATCCGAGGCTATTTGACCAGCGTTGACTATGGTTCAAGCTTATCGCAGGTTGACTATTTGACCAGACTTTGACTAGGCTGAATTTCACTGTTTTGAGGGTTGTTTCATCTTGCTATTTGGAGGCCGAAGTTAACTAAAGTTGACCTAATCTTTGAGGGTCAAATCTACCCTACTGACCAGCATTGACTTTTCTAGTTAGGTCTCTTTTGTTGCTATTCTAAATTATCAGAATTTGTAAATTGTACTATCTCTCTCTCTGCTGAACTATTGAAGACTAAAAGAAGAATTGATCAAGGGTTTCCCCACATTGGGGTTTGTCCCTGGTTGGTGCCACATCTTGTGTCCTCTTGTCTTGGCTTGTCTTCTACTATTTATGTTTATGTTCTATCTGCATTCTCCTATTATGTTGATGTGATTACTAAACTGGATATTGATATTGGGCTAGTAAAGAAATTGAAGTAAAATTACTCTCAATCATAGAACATACCATGGTATCGAAGCTGAGGTGAAGACAAAGCCCAAGCAAGAGTGAAAGAGCAATCACCAAAGACAACTGGACAAGGACAAAAGACTCAATGGGTTCCTCATCCTACTTCCCGGCTGAAGACAAGCTCCATGATAAGTCTGACTATTATGGATGGAAGATGTCTCTTGATTTGACCCTGGAAGAGAAAAAAGTGATGGATTATGTGCAGGGTAAAATCCCTAAGCCTCCTTCAAATGCACCAGCTGCTGCGAAGACCAAGTACAATAAGGCTGAAGTCAAAGCGAAAAAGATTACCAAGGATTCCATTGACAAGCATCTGATGGCCTATATCTCCGAATTGAAGACCTCCAAGGAGATATACGACAGGTTGGTCGACATGTTCAAGGTTAGCAATGCTAATCAAATTCTATTTCTCAAGAACAAGTTGAAGGATATTAAGAAGGGTAAGGACGAGGACATTCAATCCTATTTCTTGAGGATTACTGAGATCAAGAATGATCTACTCTTGATTGGAGAAGTCATTCCTAACAAGAAACTTACTCTCACCACCCTTGGAGGACTCCCACCTAAGTGGTATGTATTTAGAACCGCTATACTCAACAAGTATCGAATTCCACGGTTTGAAGAATTGATGTCGAGATTCATTCAAGAAGAAACAAGAATGGTGGAGCAAGAAATGCCTTCTAATAGAAGCAAACCCACTGTATTCTTTGCTCATGCCAAGAGGAAGAACAATGCAGGCTCAAAAAAGCAAAGTCAAGGAAGATCGGGATTCAAAAATGGAAGGAAGGCAAGATGCTTTGTTTGCAAAAAGTTTGGCCACTATGCAAGGGAGTGCTCTAATAGAAGGGATACACCTCAAGATGATGACTATCATAACAACTCCGGGGGCAACTTCAACAACAATGATCAAAGGAATGGCAAGTCAAATGGCAAAGGAAAAAGGAATGCAGGACATCAAGGAAATGGTCGACCCTCCAAGAAATCAAGGAACTCCAGGTATGGAAAATCCAATGTTGTTAACAATAAGCAAAAAGAGTACTATCTTATATCCGCCCTCTCCATTGCCTCTCCTCCGGACACTTTGGGAAATTGGTTGATTGATAGTGGTGACTCAAGGCACTTCACCGGATACAAGGAAGCCCTCTCTAATATGATAGAAAATGAGACAAACTTGGAGATCATCCTTGGAGACGATGCCACCTATCCCGTGAAGGGAGTAGGAAATGTTACCCTTCAATTGAATCAAGGTAACACTATTCATTTGCAAGAAGTACTATATGTACCTAATCTCAAGAAGAACCTGGTGTCCATTTCAGTAATGGAAGATAAAGGATTCAAGGTGGCTTTTATCGATGGAAAGGTACGTGTTTGGAAAAGAAATTTTAAAGATGCTTTTACTCTTGGGTTCAGGGTTGACACTTTGTATCAAGTTGGAGGAAGTCCTTTGGGAGCCATGTCTTGCGACACATCTCTACAATCTGAACTATGGCATCGGAGGTTCGCCCATCTTCATTATAAGGCCCTACCTATTGTAAGACAGATGGTGACAGGTATGCCGGAGTTCAAAGTAGAGCATGAAGGTAGAAAAGAAGACGAACTTGGAGATCATCCTTGGAGACGATGCCACCTATCCCGTGAAGGGAATAGGGAATGTTACCATTCAATTGAATCAAGGTAACACTATTCATTTGCAAGAAGTACCATATGTACCCAATCTCAAAAAGAACCTATTGTCCATTTCAGCAATGGAAGATAAAGAATTCAAGGTGGATTTTATCGATGGAAAGGTACGTGTTTGGAAAATAAATTTTAAAGATGCATTTACTCTTAGGGTCAAGGTTAACACTTTGTATCAAGTTGGAGGAAGTCCATTGGGAGCCATGTCTTGCGACACATCTCTACAATTTGAACTATGGCACTAGAAGTTCGCCCATCTTCATTATAAGGCCCTACCCAATGTAAGACAAATGGTGACAGGTATGCCCGAGTTCAAAGTAGAGCATGAATGTGTATGTCCGGGATGTGCCGAAGGAAAACTTACAAGGGGACCATTCCCCTCAAGTAACAGCGAGACCACAGACATATTCCAATTGATCCACTCCGACATATCTGGTATGATGCCCGTAAACTCCTTGGGAGGATACTTATATTATCTCACCTTTGTGGATGATTATTCTCACAAGACCTGGATCTACTTCTTGAAGAAGAAGGATGAAGTGTTCACCTGATTCCGATATTTCCAAGCCTTGATCGAAAACCAATTCGAGAAGAAAATCAAGATATTGAGGACTGATAATGGGGCTGAGTATGAATCCAATGAATTCCAAGATTATTGCAGAGAAGTTGGCATTAAGAGGAAGACTAAAACACCATACACTCCTGAGCAGAATGGTGTGGCGTAAAAGGAAGAATCGCTCTATTGTAGAAGTTGTCCATGCCATGCTTCATGATCAATCCCTTCCGAAGTTTCTATGGGCTGAAGTTGCAAATATCGCCATGTATGTTCAAAACTGATGCCCTCATCAAGCATTGGACTCCAAGACTCCCGAAGAAATGTTCACTGATAAGAAACATGATGTCTCTCATTTTAAAATTTTTGGAAGCCCAGTATATTTTCATGTACCGAAAGAGAAAAAAAGCAAATTGGGAGCATCTGGGAAGAAAGGAATCTTTGTTGGCTATAGTGAAAATTCTAAGGGATATAGGATTTATGTGGCTAGTCAAAAGGAAGTTGAGATAAGTCATGATGTCACCTTCGACGAAGATATGGCCCTCAGGAATATCAACAGCCTTCCCAGACGAAGGACAAAGAAGCTGACGCGAGAAATCGGTGTGAAAAAAATGACGCAACGATGCCTAATGTTGATGAACCTATGGATCCTCTTGATCCACTCCCTCATGAGCCTTCCTACTCCAAGAGGAAACCTTCATGGCTTAGGGAGACTCTCGAAGACGTTGGGAGGCACATTGCACCAAGGGCTACTTTCCGTGAAAGCAAGAAGCCAAACAAGTACCAAGGATATTTGACCGCCATGAGCACTATCATTCAAAATGAGTCTTCATCATTCGAAGACGCCGTTAAGCAACAAGTATGGAAGGATGCTATGAATAAAGAATACGAGCCAATTATGAAGAATGATCTCTTGGATGTGGTCCCTAGGCCCTAGGACAAATTGGTTGACACTTCTAAGTGGCTCTACAAAATCAAGCATGGAGCTGATGGAGGTGTAGAAAAATTCAAAGCTCGCTTTGTTGCTCAAGGCTTCTCTCAAAAGGAAGGTGTAGATTATGATGAGATATTTGCACCTATTGTCCAATACTCCACCATTCGCTTGATCATAGCCCTTGTTGCCTCGCCAGGATGGAACCTACATCAGATGGATGTTAAGACCGCCTTCTTGCATGGTTCAATCAAAGTTAGTCTATGTGGAACAACCCAAGGGGTTTGAAATACATGATAGGGAATCTCATGTATGCAGGTTGAAGAAAGCTCTCTATGGATTGAAGCAAGCACAACGGGCTTGGTATGAGAGGATCAATAGCTATCTTATGAAGCTGGGATTCACTAGAAGTGAAGTCGATCTGAACCTTTACTTTAAGGTTGAAGATAATAATCCTCATTCTGGTACTTTATGTGGATAACCTCTTTCTGACATGTGCAAACCCTCTCATTCACGAATGTAAGAGGGAGTTTGCTTTTGAATATGAGATGAAGGACCTAGGACCAATGCACTATTTCCTAGGGTTGGAGGTAGTGCTGCTGGACCTGAATTGGGAAATGCTTCTGAGTATCGTCAACTCATAGGAGCACTGATGTACTTGGTGAACTCCCGTTCGGACATACGTTTCTCAGTTAACATATTGAGCCAATACATGGTTGAGACTCATTATATACATTGGATTGTTGCCAAGAATCTTCTGAGATATCTTCGAGGCACAATCACTCATGGACTGAGATAAATTGCCAGAAATGTGAGGCTGCATGGTTATTCTGATGTTGATTGGGCTGGCAATGTGGTGGATCGCAAGAGCACTTTTGGATGTTGTTTCTCTTTGGGTTCTGCTTCGATATCCTAGATGAGCAGAGAGCAAAAATCGATTGCCTTGAGCACCGCCGAGGGCAAATACATATCTGCTAGTATAGCCTCCTGTGAAGTTATCTGGTTGAGGAAGCTCTTCAGTGAATTGTTTGGACATGTGCTGGATACCACCGTAATCCTCTGCAACAACTAGAGTGGGATCTGATTATCAAAGTATCATGTGTTTCATGATCGCTCCAAGCATATAATATCAGGTGCCACTTTATTTGAAATATGGTACAACGAGGAGCAATAAGGCTCCATCACATTGGGACTGATGAGCAGGTCGTCGATATTCTGACAAAGCCCCTGGGAAAGGTCAAATTCTAGGCCTTCCGAGAATGAGTTGGAGTCGTGGAGAGACCCTCTTTATGAGGGCCCTGTATGAGATGGACATTGAGCTCTAGGAGCTCCAGGGACCTTGGGGAACTTCTTGGAGCAGTGAGCAATCATGGGGTGAGTGGTTCAACCTTCCCCTAGTGGTTGGTTGTGTACAAGGTGAGTGGTTCATCCTTCCCCTGTGATACTTGTTAGAATTAGCAACTAGGGCCAAACTCCACATGGGTCATCTTATTTATGACAGTTGATATTTTTCTTGGATTCCTCTCTCCGAGAGGTGTAGGATTGATCTAAAGATCATCTGATTCCAACATGTACAACTGAAGATATGAATTTATTTATATTATGGACAAATTGTCAAGGTCGGCCAGCAAGCAAAATAGGCATTCAAACCACCAACTCATCCTCAACGTTGCATATAAAAGGATACCTCAAGTCATTTTATCATCATTTCATCTTCACACATCTCTCTCTCCTCATCTGATTGGGTATGCATATTTGGGCAGCTGTCTCTTACATGTGCGAAGGAAGAAGGACGGATTTTGTTGACTGTGTTGACCAGCGTTGACCGGGCTACATGATTGTTGTTTGAATGCATTGACCTCTAGCATTGACCTGTTTTGACTGTGATTTGGGTGAGGTATCTATGTCCTAGCAAGCCGCAAATCTGGGCACTGAAATCGAGACAATCTAACTTCTCATTGGCCGCAGATCTGGGCACTGAAATCAAGGCAATCTAACCTCTCATTGGCAATCTAACCTCTCATTGACCAATTTTTTACTGGACTTTTTTGGACTGTTTTGGGCTCATTGGGCTTGATGTTGGAGGCCGAAGTTGACTGGGCTTGACCGAGCTGATTAGAGGAAGAATTTTGCCATGTTTGACCAACGTCGACTTTTCTGGTTAGGGCTTTTTGTGGCTGTCATAAATTATCAGATTTGTAAATTGTACTATCTCTCTTCGTTGAACTATTGATGAATATAAAGAATTGATCAAGGGTTTCCCCCATTGGGGTTTGTCCCTGGTTGGTGCCACATCTTGAGTCCTCTTGTCTTGGCTTGTCTTCTACTGTTTATGTCAATGTTCTATCTACATTTTACTATCATGTTGATGTGATTGCTAAATTGGATATTGATATTGGGCTAATAAAGAAATTGAAGTAAAATTGCTCTTAAGCATAGAACATACCATTGTTACCTAAAATTAGCAATACCCCTTGGCGACATATGAGCAGAGCGAGTGGTTCATCCTTCTCCTACCGAGACATCCTACCCATGTAGTCTGGGACTCATGGGAAGTACCTCTCATTTGGCCAATGAGTAGGGAAATAAGGATATGGACCATAGTACTACTGATGGACACATCCTGTACTACTGTACTCCCTAGGCTAGGATGTCTGATATTGATCCGAGATCAATTGGAACTGACTTTGGGTTAGTAAGAGTGGTATGAAACACTCTCTTTTGATTGGGACTGACTTCGGGTCAGTAGAGAATGGTATGATACATTCTCGGTCACTTCTTTTTCTTCATAGTTCAGCAGAGCAGTGCATTGATGGAAGAGATAGTACAGATTGGCAGATGGATTAGCAGGTGGAGTTCTCCCTAGTTGAGAGGGAGTGTTAAAATTGGCAACTAGGGCCAAACTCCACATGGGTCATCTTATTTATGACAACTGATATTTTCTTGAATTCCTCTCTCCGAGAGGTGTAGGATTGATCTAAAGATCATCCGATTCTGACATGTACAAATGAAGATATGAATTTATTTATATTATGAACAAATTATCAAGGTCGGCCAGCAAACTCATGTAGGCTCAGAGGCCCAACAATCACGTCTATTCATCCTCAACATTAGCCTATAAATACATGATGTCTCATCTTCATTTGGACACAACTCATCTTCACACATCTCTCTCCTCACATGATTGGGTATGTATTTTTGGGCTTCTCTCTCTCTCCACACGTGCGAAGCAAAGGTTGTTTTCTTGTAGTCCGTGCATTGAACAAATTTGATAGAAAACTTCAGGAGGTTGTCTTGACTGTGTTGACCATCTTTGACTGCATTTTTGTGTGAGGAATTTCTATTTGGGCAAGCCATAGTTCTGGGCACGAAATCCAAGGTTGTTTGACCAGCATTGACTGTGGTTAGGGCTGACCGCAGGTTGACTGTTTGACCAAACTTTGACTAGGCTGAATGTGACTGTTTTGAGGGTTGTTTCATCTTGCTGTTTGGAGGCCAAAGTTGACTGAAGTTGGCCGAATCTTTGAGGGTCAAATCTGTCTCATTGATCAGCGTTAACTTTTCTGGTTAGGGCTCTTTTGTTGTTGTTCTAAATTATCAGAATTTGTAAATTGTACTATCTCTCTCTGCTGAACTATTGAAAACTAAAAGAAGAATTGATCAAGGGTTTCCCCACATTGGGGTTTGTCCCTGGCTGGTGTCACATCTTGTGTCCTCTTGTCTTGGCTTGTCTTCTACTGTTTATGTTTATGTTCGATCTGCATTTTACTATCATGTTGATGTGATTGCTAAACTGGATATTGACATTGGACTAATAAAGAAATTGAAGTAAAATTGCTCTAAAGCATAGAACATACCATTGTTGCTTGAAATTAACAGAAACCAACCGGTTTTGGAAAGTTAATAACATAGTTGACAAATCAAACTTTGGATACTTCTGTAACAATCAAAGTTGTATCAAACTCTCTAGAAATTCAGTGTTTCATGATCAATCCAGACACACTGAGATCAGATGGTATTTTATCAGAGAAAAGAGTTCAGAAGGGAGCTGTGGTTCTGCAGCACATTCCAACAGATCAGCAGGTAATATTTTGACTAAACCTTTGACCAAAGGGAAGTTACAGATGACTTGGATCGGTGGAGAACACTTTCCTTGATAGGAGGGACTGTTAAATAGTTTTCCTCTGATCATCTTCTACTGGGTTGAAGCACAAATGGCACCTTCTGTTACAACAGCATTACACAAAACCATACAGCAGTAAATGTCATACAGCATAATGATCAATATATGAGGATGCAGCATAAAAAGGCATTGTGGGCACATTACTAATTTTAGTATTCCAGCAGTGAGTGTGCATGCATGAATCAGCTATAGATAGGATAGCATGAGTTTATCCTTACTCTTCACTTTAGAGATAAGGCACTAAAGTTATATGAGGCAGTTCTGTTATATTTTTAACAGTCTTCGTAAATTCGTTTTTGTATCCGGTAAATAGAGTGCAGATCCTGCTTGCAGCACAATCTCTTGCATGGAGATCCCAAGATCTAAGCAATAGATCTATTTTTGTAAACCTAGACACCCACTGAGATCTATAAGAGAAAAGGTTAGGGTACAGATCTGTATCGATATTAGAGAGTTCTAGTTTTATTTATGCTACAGAAAATACAGAAAATTCTGCATATCAATTTTTCTAGCAACTTTTTATTCAATGACAATGGAATAGCATTAAGAGGGGTTCTCAACAGTGATCTACATGTTCTCTGTATGTTTTCTAACTGTTTCCGTTTATAGGCTCAAATGAGATTCAGATAACAGTTTCGATTAGCTTTTAAATTCAGATTGTGCTAGTTTCCTGTAGGAAAGAAATCTGTTTACCAAGTGTTACTAAATTTCATCAGTTGTTAGCAATTAATTGGATGAATGGCAGTAGCAGAAGATGAAATCAAACGTACGTTCTGTCCAGTTTTATTTCAGAGTGCTTTGAACATGTCTACAAATAATTAAATGGTGAAGCAGACACCTTGAGGAAGGAGGGACTACAGCTGGCTGAGGGTTCAAGGTTATGGAGGGAAAAACAAGAATTGTCATGTCTTACAGGAACATATTTCTCCATCCTCGAATGGGGACACTTATGACGGTCAGTTTTCTGAAGATGATCAAAGTGCCTCAACAGAAGATTTCTGAATTTGAGAGAAGATATAGGACCCTTCAATCCGTATCAATGATTTCATCAGGCTTAGCAAAGAATGTATATTTTCGTTCTGATATTTGTCGAAGCTTCATGCATTTACAGAATGTATCTCTTTATAGTCAGATGAAATAAAAAATTAGAAAATTTGAGGGAAAATATATCAATATCAATCGATATGTAAGCCAATAAATGCACCAAAAAAACACAGATTGAAAAAATATGCCTGCTGTGAGTCTGTGAAAGCATATATAAGCAGCACCTCTTCTGGAAAATGTGAAGCAGAAATACAAAACAAAAAAGACATCCTGATAAGAGAATATGGGTTGAGAGAGGCAAAATAAATCAAGGCTTAGACTCACCTCTTGCATATGAGGATCTGAACCAGCCGCATCGGATGGTCCACAAATGCAACTTTGTCCGTATACATTATGGAATCTGGCAATTCAATTTAGAGCATATTGTTAATCTTCTTCAAGTGAATCCAGATGCATCTTAGCACCAGCACCGATCAAGTCAATCCGCCGCCTGTAAAGAAAAATAGGACAATGCAAATATTTGCAAATGCGCCTACCTGAAAAGGGGGCGCGGTGTAAGAGGCCCTCCTGAAAACCCTAGTAGAAGGACATATATCTGCGGACCTTGAAACCCCACATCCGATATAACAACCCATTTTATGATATGATATTTTAAAAAGATTAAAAGCATTGTCGCCGACCCTGAAACCGTACATAGTATATAAAACTATTGCACCTAGAGATTCAAAGCAATGTCGATAGGAGGATTGGGATATGGAATCAAATTAATAATAAAAATATTAAATTAATTTAGTTTCCTTGGTTCTAGGTTCAAATTCAATCTCGTAAAAAGATATTATTTATTGTTGATTTAATAACCTTATAAACAAATAAAATAGGATATTACATAATAAGTAAAGATTATAATTTTTCTAACCAATTAACATACCTTCAATAATAATTCATACATATAGTTAGTTATTAATTTAAGA
>APFE031276722.1:51515-184985 GCA_000404065.3 Pinus taeda | reverse complement strand
GGATGGGTGAACTGGACAGTCATCCAGAAGATGAACTGATCCGTCATATTTATGTATATAAATGTATGTTAGCTAATGAATAAAATCAATCAGTTTCTCTCGCTCATTCATTCTGGAGTTACCCTGACCTGACAGGAACCCACGTACAAATCTGAAAATAATTACTTATATCTTCTCTACAATTTTCAACTTCAGATATACCTAGAACATAAGACATAAAGGATAAGGCATGTGTCAGTATTCAGATATGAAATATTCATGATCGTACCATATAATGATAATGCATTCTAGTCCTCATGATCTCGATCCATCAATCTTCATTCACCACATTGATGTATCCTTCACAAAGCATCACATACCCATAACCTGCATACTCGATCTCATACTTCATTAGATATTCATCACTTGCATACTTGCACTTTTGGCCTAATGATCTTCTTCTCCTTATATAGGTTTAGGCTTATCTCAATACCATGGTCCAAAACCACTTAGGAGCAATACCTTGGACCCAATACCTAGGGTCAATACCTCAGACCAAATACCATGGACCAATACCAAAATACCATGGACCAAGTACCACGGACCAAAACTTAGTTTTCCAACATGTATGTGCCTTTCCTTCTGTGAAAGTGCATGTGTACGATATACGTGACTTTGTATATTTTGAACCGGCGTGTGTATGCAACTTGGTATATAGTGAACAAGCGTATACCTTACTTTCTTCATTCTTGCTATTTACCTGCTATACTGTGATCTTCCATCTGAGAGAGTTGCCATAAAGGACAACACTTGTGTCATACTTGTATCATAATGCCAATAATCTTGTGAGATGCATGCAAAGTATATGCAGGCCTAATACTGTAAGTGGTGATTGATCTAATTAAGCAATCATACAAAATCAATGACTCTTTCCTGCATCAATCACTTAGCATCAAAGACTGTAAAGTGGATCGAGCTTCCCTCTACTACTCTTGAGATTTCTGATGATGATTAGGAAAAGATATAAAAATCACTTACAACAAATTAAGAAATTCAATCAACATGAGAAATCAAATCTTCATTACTTGAATCCCACACATAAATAGAGACTAGTTCATTTCATCTAGTGCTTCTGATATATTAGAAAGATTACATTAGTTGTAAAAATGAATTATTACTACCTAACAGAAATAAAATGCATGAAAACTAAACTATGGGAGTTGTGAGCAAAGGGGGGCCTCCCTTACTCACAAACCCTTCAAATTAGAGGAGCTTGCTCACTACAATGGACATAACATATATCTTCACTTTAATATCAAAATACAGTCAAGTACAATCTGATATAAAGTTAGTGCTGAAACCAACCCAACACTCTAACAGACTATTATCATCAAAACTAGGACATAATTTATACATTGACAAAGCCCATATATGGCTCGAAATAAAGGAGACTGCTAATCTTAGCCTTAAGCTAACAAATCTGTTACAATATATAGTTTTTAGCCATACTGGGTCTAACCCATGACTGAAAGCATGGATTAGATGAAAACTCGTTACATGGTTGTAGTTGTTCCTCCAAACGGCCAACGAGAGAAGACTTCTGAACCTTAGCAGTGTTGTTGGCATATCTAAGAAGGCCAATGGGATAGCAACCATATGTCATATATTCCCCACAAAACCAATGTTCCCGTTGGAATTAGATATCCATGAAATCCACAACTACAGGAAATCTGGAGTGTCTATAGGAAATAAGATCGCACAATTGTTCTGTAGGAATTATGGGCCTATTTTTGAATCAACGCGAATCTGCATAGGAACTTGAGATTAATTGGCATGGTAATAAAATAATGAATAACTAGCTAAGGAATACTCAAAGTTAAGGTAAAAGACACTTTTTAATATTAATTTGCATACCTTCAACCTACGACACCCTTTTGGAAAAAACACAAGTATTATAACTAAGATAGGCATAGTAGGGTTTAAAGATAGTCAAAATGTGAGAGGGAAAGTATAGAAAAAGGTGTCAAAATTGGGAAAAACCAAGCCCCAAGAAGGACACTTACAAAATCAATCATTAGTAAAAACATGTTCTCTTGTATTTGTTTCAACAAATATCACCTATTAATGGTGCACTTGGCTTGTTGGTCACTAGTTTTGTTTCTTTAGTGGATTTTCTCACTTCCCTTGAGAAACTTAACCACACACTCTTCTCCCCCTAAGATCATACATCCACCAATAAGGACTGCTTCTTGAATAAAACCCATTAGTACTAATAAAATGATACCTATTGGATAGTGCAACATGAAACCTCTCATTATTACTTCTCAAAAATAAATGTCCATAAAACACAGGGTTACTCCAGCATAACCAAGACATAACATTTGACACAGTGATCCAAATTGGTAGCCAAGGATTAAGCAAAGTAGCACCAATTTTTTATATGGACACACAATTGCAAGGCATAATTAAAATTTCAACTTAAATCAAATAAGAGTATTTCATACAAGATGCAAGCCTTTCGTTCATGAATAATTACTCTTCCTAAGGCTAAAGAATGTTACCAACTACAACTTAATAGAGAAACTCCCCCTGAGCTAATTCTCTCTTCTTTTTCTTTGATCTCTTTACCTATAGTTTTGGATTGATCCTAAGGACTTGTTCTTCCTTTGGGTCCCTTATCACTCCATTCTTATGTTGCACCCATATTCTTCATTCAACCTAAAATATTGTTTTGTACTCCCATTGGAACCATAATGGCTACACTTTCCTTCCTCGTACATTATTGATTTATAAAAAAAAACTATCCTTGTAATCAAAAAAGGGACTCAATATTACCTCCAGTATTTAGATGCACCTTTATGTATAATTATTTTGATGTCCCCGCCTAACTTATTTTTCCTTCACTTCAAGCCATTTTATTCTTTTAAAGATAATAATCTTAGGATATACTGCCCCCGAGAATATTATCCACCCTTTCCTTCCCAACCTTCATAGGTTGAGTTGTAATAGGAATTTTAACTTCCAACTTCCCATTTACCCCTTTTTGTATTTGACCTTGACCATGCAGGGCCAGAATACACTTCTATTCTATTTCCTCTTTATTTATCCATATCTTGTTTTCAATGCAATTCATCTTTGTTTGTAAGGTATAATTTATTGGGTTGTATCTCCATGTCCTTACCTGAAGGTTGCACTCATTGTAGTTGGAAATTATTGAGGATTTTACAACTAAAATATGAATATCATCCCACTTAACGTTTCTCTGGCTTTTCTTCAGAAGTATGATTTGGGGACAATCCATTCAATAAAAGAGGTTCAAAATAGACTCAATGGGCACAACTTGTCATTTTTCCCTCCTTATAGTACCAATTGTTGACGGTGTTGTAAATGCATCAACCATGGGGGTCTCAATGATATGAAGTCCCAATTAGACCTCACACCGTTTGGAGTAAGAGACCCATCTGGAGTATTGACCCGACAACCATAACTCTAATGTTTGCCTTGGCTGCAATGAGTCACATAAGAGAGTATTCACATAACCTTTGAAATCAACAACTAAGTTGACATTGTGAAAAACCAATTGCAATGTGTAAAAGGATACTTTCACGGGAAGGAAGTAAGAGTGAGTCTCTAAAAGGAATGTAATAGTACTATCATAAGAGAGGCTCACAAGAATAAGTAAACATTCGTTAGTTATCTAGAGAAGTAGTTCACATAGACACAACAGACAATAAATAAAATACAACACACATTCAAAAATATAAGTACCAAAGCCACTGAAATAGTTAAATTTCCTTAGTACATGAGAAAACAACATAGACTGGAAACATACAAAGAATAATATTACTACATTCATGATAAATGTGCCATGAAAACGTGTTGGTTCATCCATATTCTGATTATGAGTGAAATATCCAAGTACAAAATTACAATAACGAGACACTAGCTCCAATAGTGGAACTTTAAGTCACTTCTTTCTTCTCCAAAGAATTATCTTCTCTCCTATGTTGAGATAGAGAAGCCAAAGCTAGCTCTCCAAAGGCTAAACCTCCAAAATTCAATTCCTTGAGTTATAAGTGTGTATTTACAACAAGAGGAACGACCTTTCATATCCCCATGACTCTTCAACTTCTAATGTGATCTTTGGATTTATATATGACTTTTGGACTTTTCTTAAGAAGTCTTTTGTCCATATATGATTATGTGACTTTTCATATTCCACATATGACTCTTTTACTTCCACACATGACTTTTTTTCCTTTATTTTGATAATCGTGTCATTACATTAAGAAATGATGTGGAAGAACGCATGGAAACACATAACATTGTGATGTAACTGGTACAAGTCACATCTTGACAATGTTGATATGGACTCCATGATGAAGTGGCAATGCTAACTTGTTTCTCTTGTTGCTTTATCTTCAATATTCATGACAATTCTATTCAATAATTCATCTTCATGAAAGATCCATTTTGTTGTTCATCTTCACCCTCCAAGGGGTTGAATGGTATGGAGTCTTCATGTGGTCTTGATCTATGGTCTTCCGTCATAAATTAGTGTACCTTTGTCTTCCCACTTCATGACCTCTTTCATGGTTTCAACTTCACAAGTGTCTTTTAACATAGTCTCTTTCTCCTCCTCTCTACGTCTCATCCTATCATGTCTAGATATAGTACATGCAAGTGAAATTCACTTATGAAAAGATGACATTAGTCTAGAAATAGCCTAGTCTAACTTGATTCATGAAAACCACTAGTTGACCTAGAACTAAGTACTAGACCACGAGGAAAGCTTAGGGATTGCACAATGCATAGTTCCATAGGCTAGGAGTGAGAGTTTGAGGTTTAATATTACACAATGCATAGTTTTGGAAGCCTGGGTAGGAAGAATGCACAGTTGGGCAACTCAATGAGGTAGGATTGAGCCTTGAGACTACACAATGCATAGTTCAATAGAGAGACGGGGGTAGTGGACTACGTTGTTGAACAACTTAGGAAGGTAGGAAGATAACTCTTTTCTTGAGACTGTGTAATACGTAGTAGGAGACTGGTCGACAGGAAGAAATGGGAAATTTCTATGGAAGGGAGGTAATCCTTAACCACCGTGACTATGCAATGTGTATTCCTTAGGAAGGAACTATGCATTGCATAATAAAAAAAGTTTGGGATGCATGCTTGAGGCTTACCACTATGTAATGCACAGTTCAGAGAGGCTAAGTGACTCTAAGTTGATCAAGTAAGAAGTTTTCATCTTTGGTGTTGCTCTGCTGATATTAGGCTTGGACTATACCCTGATGACATCACTAAAGGAACACAAGAATTTCTTCGTTTCTAGTGAACTTGGACAATACCCTGGTGAAGTTAGTTGCTTCACCTCTTTGTACGGCAAGCCTTTCTCTTCTTTCACCCTTTATTTATTTTATATATTTAGAGGATTGTGCTTCAACACTAATTATTTCATTGGGGTGGAAGAGGGATCCTGACTTATTGGGAGCATAATAAGTTGTCCCTTTAGAGATGCATAATTTTACCTTTGATATAGGTTCACTCGCTATAGATTTTTCCCTTGTTCTTCTCTAATTCATTGTAACAACATGAAAAACACTAAAACATTACAACATTGAGCTTAGAAATGAAGTTTCTAAAATAAATATGGGTATCATGGTTCTACACAAATCTTTCCTCACAAAAGCATCATATTTTCCATTAAAACATCATTGAGAAAAAGATATAAACCCAATATAGAGAAGATGATAATAGATAAACCAAGCATCGTTCATCATCACAATTTTTCTTTTCAACATTTTCCACATTGTCTTTTGAGCCAAAGGGAACATCCTTCATGCAAATTCTTATTAAACAGAACAAAAAACAAGAGACAAGACACAACAAGGAAACAAAATCAAAAGAAAAAAGAAAATGGAGGCTAGACCAAAAACACGATGTGAGGAAAAAGTAAGAAACACAAGAAAGACTACAGAAAGCGAGTGTGGGATGAGTGTGCAAGGGAGACTAGTATGTAGCTAGACATACTCCTAACCTAACCAGGCAGAAGTTCAGGGTCAAGTGTAATGAAATTTCCAATGTAGCCACAATAATTTCTCCTGAGCTACATAAACAAAGATACGAGCAATTAAAAAATATATACAACAATGTGCAATAGAAAAGATAAGAGCTTGAATAACTTGGAAAACAAATTGAAGGTCTCTTGTGTCAATAGAAAAATATGTCATAGCCACTACTTCTAACAAACTTGCAATCCTACCTTTTCAATGAAAAACATAATCAAACAAAAAATTGAAAGCGTCTTGTGAATGCATCTTCATCTGTATTTTCCTACTTAACAAGCATGAGAAAATATCAAAGCTTGTTATTAGAAAAAGGGCTCACTAAGTATGATACTTGCAATTGATCCTAGATTGGACCATGCAATTTGAAACAAGATTCAATTGAAAACCATGAAATCCTTAAAAATATGAATTTTAAATTAAAGTTATGGGATCAGGATGAGAATATTGCGAGGGAAAATGAATCTAATCATGTTCAAAAGGCTTGTCAAGATAGTGAGGGCCTAACATAACCATCAATGAGGGCTGAAGTGCCTCAACTACTTGATAATTATCTGAATAGTTAGATGATAAACTATAAATATCAAAGGATGTTGAACAATTGTCATGGGATATGCTTGTGGGAGAATGATAAGTTGAATGACAACCATTAGAACCATAACTATGATCAGATTGACTGATTAAAGAATAATATTGTCGATTAATGGACAATAAAGATTTGTTTGTTTTAACAACTTTGGAAATTATTTGAATAATAGAATCATCTTCCTCACATTATGAATGTAAAAGACCACTCCCTTATAGCCGACGATGAACTATACTAGCATCATAATCATCGAAAGAATTGAAAAGGAATTCCAGTATATAAAATACATGAAATAAGTTAGGATGTAGTGGATGAAGAAGAGGAACTTGATTCACCAAATAACTCAATCATTCAGTAATACTCAAGACGATTTCTAGTGCAATGAAGACAATTATTAGCAGTACAACATTCACAAGAAAAACCAGGAGCTAATTATTTTTAAAAGAACCTTATAGGCATTATTCCTTTGGCCAATTATGATATTTAAAATGACCAGCTTCACAACTCTATGCTTCCATGAAGGTATACATTCTAAACCTGAATTTGGAACAAGAAATGTGAATGAAGATGAACTAACTAAATTAGAATCTTCAATCCGATCAGAAAACCAAATATTCAAATTTAAAAGGGCCATACCTAAAATAACCAACATCTTTCAAGAGGGATTTTGTATCCATTGAAACCATGCGAAGGAAATAATTTTGTGAGAAAATAGAATTCTAATTTAGTTTGAGGATCTTACTAGAGTCATGATAACCTGACATAGCCATCATTGAATGTTGAAGTGCCTCGACTCCATGATGAGTCCCATAACTTTTAAATATTGTAGAATCGCATTACGAAGATTGAATTAGATCATGTATGTTGTGTGGACAACTACCATCAATAACTTCAACTGCATCACTACTCTCCAACTGGAAGCTATCTACATTACTGATTTGATCATATTTGACAACTCCAACAACCAAGTTACTGAAGTCAAAATATTCTTCTAATTGAACATCTAAGAATGGATAGAATGTATCAATCACACAAGTAACCCGAACAAAAGAATTTTATTCATGAAATATTGTAAATGACAAGGGATAAAATGGATACTCAATGATTTGATTACTCACTTCTTCATCATGGATAACCTCACTGCCTTGTGACAATTCAAAATTTTGATTATTACATGGGAGATAAAAAGAGAAATACATATAAGCAATGGGACACAAGGAATTAAGTATTGAAGTAGACACTTCCATGAGAACATCCTATTTGACAGAAAGAGACACTTGATCTAAATATTTGAAATAAAAATATTCTCGAGAAACTAAAAGAAAAACTACTGCACTTGCGCATTCATCATTACATAAATTAATGGATTCATCATCATCAAAATGATGGTTTGCCAAAACTATAGAGTGATTAAGAAAATTAACCTCATTTGATTGACTACTGAGATTTGTAGATTCAAAATCAGCTTAGAATTTAAGAGTATTATCTTGACATGGAGGACTTTGAAAGAGATATGAAAGGTTGAAATAAGATTGACATTCCTTCTCCTCTAACCATGAAATGTGACTGCCTTACACCAACACACTACTTGGATTTGGAAGGGACTGATCAAGTAGATTGAGGGGCAAGGGATCATGACAAGGAGGTGATATAGGATGGAAGGTATCCAAACCATATTCAAGGCTGAAGTTATTAGAATTAATATTCTCTTGCGGAATGAAAGGATTAGTCTTCATCTTGGGCTCTGTGAACCATTCCAAAGTTTAATCCACTAGATCTGAATCATGGGAAGTGGATGAAGATTGAGGAGATGGATCAATAATCTATTTTTCAATTTTTTTTTATTTGAATAGGTTCGACATAAGGAAAATAAAAAGGAGGACATGGAATTAAAGGAATAGAAATTTTCTCCTATGAATTTAGTTGTGTCTTATGTATTTGAAAAGTTGAGAGAGTCAAATCATTAGAGGGTTGAGACTCACCATGTAGAGAGATATGAACCAAACACTCAAGCCTTTGTTTAAAGGAATCCATATATGTATATTAATCAAGAAATTCATAAAAAGGTGAAGGAATATATTAGAAAAATCCTCAATTGATTCATTAGGATTCATTCTAAGTTGATTAAATATTTTAAGGACATCCTAGTAATCATACCTATCAAATTCTAAATGAAACTCCTTGATGAGGTGTTCAGAAGAGTGAATGGAAGTGAGTGGTATGTTATGAAATCATCAGTTAAATCAACCTTCAAACATGAGGAAGAAAAGTACACAAGCCACATATTCACATTCAATATCAGAATATTCATAAAACTTAAGAAAGAGAGATGCATGCTCAACTATAGATGTATCACCCCCATCATGAAACATGAATTAAGACAAGTCATAAATAAGTTCATATGGGATAAAATTTTTAACATTAGGTCTATTAGAAAAACATCTTGGAAGTGTGATTTGGGGATGAGCCATTCAATATAAGATGTTGAAATAGGCTCAAAAGGCACAACTTATCATCTAGCCCTCCTTTTAGTGCTAACTATTTATGGTGCTAGAAATCCTTCAACCACAGGGGTCTTCCTGATGTAAATTCCCAATTCAACCTCAGAACATTTGAAGTAGGTGTCCCATCCAGAATATCAACCGAGCCACCATAACTCTAAGATTTTCTTTGGTTGCAACGAATAACATAAGAGAGTATGGACATAACATTTTAAATTAGCAAGTAATTTGACACTGTGAAACACCAATTGCAATGTGTAAAAGGAGACTTTCATGAGATGGAAGTAAGAGAGAGTCTCTAGAATAAAATTAATAATACTATGTTAAGAGAGGCTCACGTGAATAAGGAAATATTTATCAGTTATCAGGAAAAGTAGTTCACATATACACAACGGATAGTAAAGAAAATACAACACACATTCAACAAGATAAGTACCAAATCCACTAAAATAGTTCAAATTTCTTATAACATGAGAACAAATGTACCACAAACATACAAATAATAGTTTTACTACATTCATGATAAATGCATGAAAATGTGTTGGCTCATCAAGCTTCTAATTGTGAGTGAAATATCCAAGTACACAATTACAACAATGAGCCACTAGCTCCAATAATGAAACATTAAGTCACTTATTGCTTCTCCAAAGAATGATCTTCTCTCTTATGCTAAGCTAGAGAAACCAAGGCTAGCTCTCCAAAGGTTAATCTTCCAAAAGCCCTTTCCTTGAGTTACGAGGGTGTATTTATAACAAGAGGAATTACCTTTCATATCCCCATGACTCTTTGACTTCTAATGTGACCATTGGACTTCTATATGACTTTTGGACTTTTACTAGAGACTCTTTTGTCCATATATGATTATATGAATTTTCATATTCCACAAGACTCTTAGATTTCCACACATTACATTTTCTCCTTTCTTTTGATAATTACATCATTATGTCCACAAATGATGTGGTAAGACACATGGACACACATGAAATTTTGATGGAACTAGTACAAGTCACAAGTTGAAAATGATGATATTGACTCCATGATGAAGTGGCAATACCGAGTTGTTTTTGTTGTTTCTTTGTGTTCCATATTTATGAGAGTTTTGTTCAATACTTCATCTTCATGAAATATCTACTTTGTTTCTCATCTTCACCCTCTAAGGGGTTGAGTGGTATGGAATCTTCACATGGTATTGATATTTGGTATTTTGTCATAAACTAGTGTCCCTTTGTCTTCCCATTTGATGACCTATTTCATGGTTTCAACTTCACAGGTGTCTTTTACATAGTCTCCTTCTCCTCCTCTTCGAGAATCATCTTGTCATCTCTAGATATAGTACTTGCAAGTGAAATCCACTCACGACAAGATGACATTAATACTAAAATACCATAGTTTAACTTCCTTTATGACAACCACTAGTTGACCTGGAACTTGGTAATAGAACAAGAGGAAAGATCAAGGATTGTGTAGTGCATAGTTCTAAAGGTTTGGAGTGAGGAAATGGGGCTTAAGATTGCGTAATGTGTAATTCTGGAAACCTGGGAAGGAAGATTATGTAATTAGGGAGCTCAGTGAGGTAGGATTGAGCCTTGAGACTATGTAATGTGTAGTTTAGGAGAGAGAGATGGGAAGTGGACTGCGTAGTTTCAAAGCTCAAGAAGGCAGGAAGACAAAATGTTGCTTGAGACTGTGTAATGCACAACAGAATACTATTTGGGAGAAAATATTGTACAATTTCTGAGTGAAGGGAGGAAATCCTTAAGCATTATGACTATGCAATGTGTAGTGCTTGGATGCAGGAACTATGCATTCCACAATCCCAAGAGGAAGGGATGGATGTTTGAGGCTTTCCACTGCACAATGCACAATTCATGGAGGCTAAGTGAGTCTACGTTGATCAAGAAAGAAGGTTTCTAGAATTTTACTAAGTGTGGGATCGATGAGTCACAAATGAAATTGGGATAAGACTTAAACATTATCACACACTTAGAACAATCAGAAACACAACATTGAAAAGTCAACAGCCATAATCAACATGATTTTATTATTGCGAAAACAAAAAAACACTTCCCCCAACTTTGATACTTAAGATACACTTTGCGATGACAATAATGACACTTATCCAAAAGTGCTCAAGACTTGGTAAATATGTCTAATGAATGTCTTCATGATGAATAGGACATAGTAGTGTAGGAGAATGCATCGACACTTCCCTTTATTAATGTACAATTGACTCCCTTTGAATAGGTGTGATACTTAAGATACACTTTGCGAGAATAGTGACAACACTAGTGCAACGGGACATGAAATTTTGCGAACGGATCTAATACATGTCTATATGATAAATAATACCCATTGAAACTAGACTTTCCCCTTGAGACGAATCATAACTCTGAATTTTTCAATGCGCGACAATTCCCATGCCAAAAGATGACACTTGCAAAAGTAAGAGAAAAGTGCAGATGCCACTTGTAAAAGCTTAAAGAAAGTGGAATAAACACATGCCAAAGTGAATATAACATGAAAATGAAACTTGCCAAAATGAATGAAATAAAAAAGAATGTTGTAAACGTGAACGTGACACGTGAGAAAACAAAGGTGTGATAGAGCGACAATAGGAAAAACTCATTGAAATGAAATTGCAATTGCAATCTAAGTGAGGGAGACTGTCAATAGAGATTTCAATAACTATCAATATGTATGCATAATACAACATTATTATGAATTGCACGATCATTATCGCTAGTTATTGCATGAGCCTTATTGCTAAGAGAAGTGCACTGGCTATGTAAGCTTACATCAAGAGAAGTGCACTTGTGAATTCTTCAATAAATGAGCATGGATAAGAAAGTGACTTTGACACTTAGAAGTTTAGTGATGCGAGAAATGGAAGATGAAGTTGGTTGAATTGATTGGTTGGTAAATATGGATGTCCTAAAAAATGTTATGGTCCCCCCATAACATAATTAATGGAAGAAGAAATTTGACCAAGATAATAACTCAACTTGTGGAACTCGACCCCTGGACCAACATGCATGGTGAAAGGATTTTAACCCCCAAGGACAAAGAAACTCCCAAAAGAATGAATTTTAATGGGATGGTATCCAAGGCTGGAAGAAGGACCTCTCAATTCAAAATCATCATCGTCAGTGCTAGAACTGCATGAGATAGTAGAACCAATGGTCTTCATAGCCCCAGGTAAGCTTCCCACTCCAAAGGAAAGAAAACCCCCAAAGAAAGGAATTCTTTCTAACATAGAACTACCCTGTGGTTGTCATGTTCCTCAAAAAATATTGTTTACCCCAAAAAATCTAGGCACACGTGTATACCTACCCTACATGTTCCCTAAGGAAGATAAACCTAAATTAGTGTTAGGCACACCCCAACTTGTCCCCATTTTGGTCAAAAGCTCCACATTTTAAGGAGTAGAGCGTTCTTAGTCCACGAACTTATATTTATCGCCTGATGTTTAGGGGTTTTTGGGTGGGTCTAATCCCCTCATTGTGTAAAGGGTATTGGGTATTAATTCATTGTTTTGTCGCATCCATGGTATGTGGACCATGGTCTTGTAGTAATGAAATCTATATAAGGAGATGTAATACTTTGTCGAGGATAATAATAGAGGAGAGAAGTCACATATGAATCATTGATATCTTCTATCTTTATTCTAGATTTTGGGCTTTAGGAGAAGGCTCCATAGCTAAGAGCATGGAGGCCTTGAAGGGTCTGCAACTAAGTGCGAAAACCACCTGCAACTGGGTGCGTAGGTCGAAGAAGTTGAATGTATTGAAGATCTATCTTAATAAAAGAAGATATTTCGGCACGATTTTATGTATATGTGTTATTTATATATGTTTATACATATTGTTATGCATGCTTTTTAGTAAATTATGCAAAAGAATACATGGTATACTATTTTCTGATATGTTTATGCGATAAGTAAAAATCTATGAAGTAAATCATCAGTGTGAACTTATTTATGCATGTGAAGTTGTAGATAGGTCTAAGAAATAAGAAAACACATGGGGACCACATCGCACATCTCCCTTTGGTTGCAGAAACCTAGTTCTGCAACCTCCCATAACCGCTTCGAGTGAGACTACGATCTACTTGCAGGGCATTACCGAAAGGGCCAGTGGTTGAGGTTTTTGTTGGTGTGCAATACATTTTGAACTTCGGTCCAAGCCCCTTGAGCAAAAAAATGGTTCCATTGTCAGGACCAGGATCTGTTTGAGGGATATGTTTTAGCATCTGTCGAGGAAGGAAATCTAGGAGTAAGTTGAACAAAAAGAGTGAGAATTTGCAGTTCAAGAAAACATAAATCGACAATTGTCAACTGAAATCTGGTTGCAAAAGTATAACTTTGAAGAGTAGTAGGAAATATTCTTTGGTTCATTTCACATTGACCTATAAGAGCGGGTATCAAAGTTTACTGAGCATAAAATTATTTTAAGGGAGACGAACCTATGAAACAACATAAATTTGGACACGACAACTAATACGATTACCCATTTTTTTTTAGTGTTATCACCAAAAAATGATCATCGAACCTAATTTACTAGATGGATTGAAGTACACCATGTAAAGCCAATTTACCATAGTAAAATTGCTTTCACTATGAGAAATTACTTAATAAGCCATCTTTGTTAAGTAATTTATAATTAAACCCATGAAGAATAATTAAATAAATCACTATTTATTTGATTTTCTTCTAGGAATAATTAATTAAACCATTGATTAATTATTACTCCTTCTCATATTTGACCCAATTATGAAAAATCAACACATAAATTATTAATTATCTTTTTTTTTTCCTCTACGAATAATTAATTAATCACTAATTAATTATTATTCCTTGCCAAATATGACTAAATCCCTTAGGAATAATCAAATAAATCATTATTTGTTTATTATTCCTTAACCAATTTCTTGAAATGATAAATAAATAATTTATTTATTTATTATTTCTAAATAAAAGTTTAAATATTGTTTTCCACCTAACCAAATATAATAAAATATTCCAAGTTTCTATTCCAAGAATGGGGTTAATAATATTTTATTATTGCTCATTAGTCAAGGATAACTCAATATTTTGTTATAAATAGAAGGGTTTTCCATTCATTATTCATTTTTTATTATTTTCATTATTGCACTCATTGTTGTAACTCTAATTATTTTCATTGTCGCACACCATTTCTCTACCATGTTCAGTTCCCATTGAGCTCAAACATTTTATGAGTTGGATTTTACCATTATAGAGGAGAGAGTATCTACACGAGATGAAGACATTTGAGGATAGCCAAGAACCCATCCCATAGAGGGGGACTGGTAACATTTATTTGTTCCCTTCACAGGTGTTATAATAAAATCTATTCTTTGCATATCTGGATTCCATTAGATGATTGGAGTTATTACTGTTTATTTTTGTTGTTTAACTATGATTATGGCATAGATTAGGACTTTGGCAGGTTTTGTTTCTATCAGTTGCTATAGGTCTACAATGTTTAGCATCCATTTATATTGTTGAGACGGTTTTTCATACACAATCTTAAGTGGATCCTTTTTGTACATCTTTGAGAAGAAAACAATATAACATTCAGGTATAAAAAAAGACAACTAATTTTGTAAAGTGTTGATTCAGAATACATATATATTTTTTTAGCATAGTTTTTGACACTTGAATTTTTTTTATGTACATTATTTTTTACAATGTTAGCAATTTTCAGGCTAATTTTAAAAAATGTTGGTGCTACATCAAGCCCTTTTTTTAGAATACTTATTTTTTGACTTTAAATTTTCGTATTAATTGTGAATAATTATTTTCTAAATTTAACAATTTCTAAAGTAGTCTTCTTCTTCATATTTTTTTGTTTGTCTTTTAATTTATTTTTTTGTATTGAGATCTTTATTTTTTTTCATAGTTAACGAAAAATGTCAATATTTTAAAGTTTCGATATTCTACATATTTATATATCGTTAATTAAATTTTGAATGTACATCCAATAATTGTCTCTAAAAAGCAATAATTTTTAACAATTGACATAAAGATAAACAATTTGAACATAAATATAACAAACAGATTACACATTTTGATATTTTTTTGCTAGAAATGACATCTCAAAATAATATTTTTTATAGGAAAAATTTAACAAAAAATTGTTAAATAATAGTTTTTGTTTTATGAATTTCATGTCAAAAGATGATAAGAATCACAGTTTTTTTCAAAGAATAATGATTCAGATAAAAATTAAAGTGAAAATCACATAATACAAATATTGAACATATAACAACACTAATTGAATACTTATTCTTCTCATAAAATGTCAAAGTCGTAAAATTACAAGTATAATTAATTAATAGTTATAGAAAATGAGCTTGATTTCCAAACATAACTTAAAATTGATCAATAATATCATGTAATCTAACCTCTTCATCTTCTAGAGTTTCATCATTGTTTTGTTCTACAATATTTTCTGCTTCAGTTTCCTCATTTTCCTCTTTTGATGGATCTTTAATATCAGTGAACCTCCCAATGTATGCCTTTATAAGCATTCCATATAATGCTGGTTGAGATTTCTTTGCCCTTTTTCCACACACTATTCATTAAAATCCCATTTCCTCAACTTAATTTCTTGTATTTCATCTAGAAGAAATTGAAGAACATTAATTCTTTGCTAAATAAATTTGCACTGTAGTGGGTCTTTTTCAATGGTAATCCAATTCCTTCATTTTTGTAGGCGACATGATAGTATTGTACCTAATTATTAAGCACAAAAGAAATAAAAAAGTAAATTATTATAATCACATATAAATTAAGAAATAAAATATTGAAATTCAATTTTATATAATAAAACTTACCTGAGCTTGAAAATGAATCTAGAACCCAATCTCCTTCATTTGAACATAAATATATAAGATAGTTAACCAATGACTATGGTTTTTGATAAATTTTAACTATTTCTCCTTTTGATTCTTTATCTTCATATGTTAGTTTTTTTACAACAACATCATAAACTAGTACTTGGCTATGACTTTTTCCATCTACCCGATTAAGAAGAGTAGACTTATAGTTATCATCTTTCGTCAAACTTTTAACATGGATGAACTCACAATAACTTATAATTGGTTTATCTTCACGGATAATTAGATTTGACTTTTTCCTGTAACATGAAATAATAAAATTTCAATTAACTTGTACATTGATTATTTTTTGAACATTAATCAAACATACAATTCCAACATCTTACCATGTAAACTGAATCCTTGAGTCTGCTTTCCCCTTGAAGCTTGTCAATAACATTGCCAATTGTGTGTTTAAATGAAATGTCACAAATCTCAATAATGGTGATGATCTGACTTCTACAAATCCCGCAACCACTTTACTAAGAGTTTGATAAGTATAAGGGTCACTATCATAGTCAATGTTTGGGATATTGAAACCATGGGGAATATCCACAATAACTAGGGAATAATCCCTTTCAGGTATAAGTTTAGCAATGTCTTCACATTCACCTTGTATTATTTGATATTGAATAGTGTTAAGCCCATTCCAAATGAAATGGGTAAGAGTTGGATCAAGATCAACGTTACTAAGATGCTGCTTTCTCATTCTTTCGATCTTAATTCTTTCAATAAAGCTTTTGAAACTATCTAGTACTCCATTTGCATGCTTCTTCATATTTCAAAATATAAAAAATAAATATGTATAAGTTATAAATTAAAAATAGTGTGCATAAGAATAAAAATGAATGTATAAATCAACATACCTTTCTAAATCCAACATAAAAATATTTTAGTTTTGATGTAGAACTTGAATCTGTGTAGTTATATACAACATCATCCCAACTATCTTTATTCAACAATTTAACCATTTGTTCTTGTATTTTCATGTAAACCTTGTGACTGAATAGATAAGGTAAAAAAATTTAATATAATGATACATATAAGAAATACTACCAACAACAATATGTCATTTTTTAGAATCTGAATTCAGATATTCCACAGTTTTCATTTTTGCTTTGCTGACGTTTCGAGTCTAGACCAAGACTCATCATCAGGACTTGATTTACAAAGAAGAGAGATAGTAGTGATAAATTGTGTGATATGCCAATTATGTGAGCCGAATAGTTTTTGTTTGATGCAGGCAAAGGGTGGGGTTAGATTAGAATCTCTGCATTGTTTGAGGAAGTGTAAATCTTACTCTTTCCTTTGTATTTTAACCCTTGTCTTTTCGAGATTACGTATCTCCTTCCATGTTTCTCCTTCTTACAGGGTCAAGATAACGAATTGTAGATTTCTGCGGTGTGGTTTTTTAGAATTTGAATTCGGATATTCCACAGTTTTCATTTATGCTTTGTCGATGTTTCGAGTCTAGACCAAGACTCATCATCAGAACTTGATTTACAAAGAAGAGAGACAGTAGTGATAAATTATGTGAGACGTCAATTATGTGAGCCGATTAATTTGTGTTTGCTGCAGGCAAAGGGTGGGGTTAGATTAGAATCTCTGCATTGCTTGAGGCCCAGGGGTCTTAATCACATAGTTTTGGGATTATTTAAGGAATTAATCATGGGTTTAAAATGATCAGGTCGGGCTTAATGAGGGAATTTAACTCTTGGGGTACAAGTTTGGGCATCAGGTGAGGCCGATATGGCTACGCATAGTTGGATTTTAGTGTGGATGATTGGATGGTGGTCAGGTCGATAAAGAAGGATAGGTTAAATCTACGGACGATTAAGGCGGGCCCAAAGATTTTAATAGGAAGAAATTTTGGGTTTATTTGGGGTTAATAGGGGATTTATTTGTTTAGTCAAGAGAAGGGGTAAGTGTATTAGTTTTTATTTAAAACTAAGGGTTAGGGTATTTAATTAAGGATTTAATTATTATTAATGGGAAAAGGTTTATAATGGGATTTACATAATAAAATTAGTAATTAATATGAAATGAGCATGCAGGGTGGGTTTTTCCTTACCAAAATTGTAAAGGGTTTGCGTTTGCGCATTTATCTTTATACTTAGGATAAAAGGCTTTTTGTGGGTATTCACCTAGTTCAAATTTATCAGCTTCCTAGCCCTAGAAATTGAACTCTAGACCAATTCTCTCCCTCTGTGTGTGTTTCCAAAAGAACCCCATGCCTCTATTTTATACTTTTCTTATTGAGTCTTTTGTTATCACTCAAAATTTCCTCTAGAAGTTATTACAAGAAAGAAAATGACTGAGATAACCACAAACCAACTTTTGGGCATAGGTTTTAGCCAGCCTAAGTCCAAAGAGGGCTCTCTCTATATGATTTAGCTTTGTTTGATGGGGATTTTAGGTTAGTTTTTAATGTTCAAGGGGTTTTTGATTTGCATTAAAGATTGGGTGGTGGGGTTCATTAAACAGATGGATAGGATGATGTCTGTAGTCCATTGGGCTATGGAGTCAACAAAAGAGCAGTAGGACTGGATCAACTCACTAAAGGGAATGTTGAAAGGGAAAGATAGAAGATAAGAGTGTAGGTCTTTAGTCCAAAGGGATGGAAAGGTTTTAACCAGGGTGAGAGAGCAATTAAGAATTCTCTAATCGAGATTGAAACAATGAATAGAGGGTAATCAGAAACAAAGGGCAATTAAGAATCCTTTACTATAGATTAAAAGGAAACAACCTAAACTAAGGAGAAATTAAGAATTCCTTAACTTAGATTATCTGTAGAAAACATGTATTTTCCTAACTGTTATAACCGAGTGTAATTAAACAAATTCTGATACAATATTCAAATTATGGCATTCAGACTTAGATCAATAATAGGGAAAAACTTTAAGAGATAATAACAACATGAGAAAATACTTGTCTACACTTCACTATGCACATGAATCCTTTCAAATATCTGGTCTTTATTCATCAATCCAACTTGCTAGCTTAGTCAATGCTCCATGGATTTACAGTCTTTTTTTCAAGAAGTCTATAGAAATTTCTATGAATCCACGCTACATACTTCAAATAGTGAAGTATTTATACTAAGGTGTTATTACAAATATCTCAAGCTCACTTGAGTTTTAATCTAGGAAATTAAAATATCTTCTCACAGGAAGATAGAGACAGCTAATGAACTGCTTTCATGTTGTCCCTTTTATTGTGGTATTACTGGATGTTATGGTTTGTTTTTTAGCTCTCTATGCTCTTTGCTATTGAATTATCATGCCGGAGGCTTTATTTACTTCAGGCTTTCATCTAATACTCTCTGCCACTGGTACTCTTTCACTCTGATGACCTATCTTTATCCTCCATAGTAAATTCCTTTGTTTTTTAAGTGTATCAGCATCGAGAATCGGATTTTGATCAAGTCTCAGTATGTTTTATTTATTTCTATTCTAATTGCATCTGTGGTCTAGCTCCTTTGTTCTGACTGTCAAAGCCTTGTATAATTTTCTCCTTCTCTATTCTATATATAATTGTCTTCATATTTTGTTCCTTGTATATTGGTCTTCTTCTTCTTAATATAGGCTTTTAACTGGTTTCTTGGTCGAGTCTTAGAGTAAACAGGTTCTGCAACTAGTATCAGAACTATTTATCCAAGCTCCGGCTTCGAATGATTACATGTAAGGTGGCACGAAGTTTCACATTTTTGGAGGATAGGTTGTTTATCGAATCGTCGGGGAGCCAGTTTCAAGGGTCGTTGCACTGCTTTTGTGGCGTGGGTAGTTTTGTGGAGGGGTCACCTGATGTGTGTCAGAGCATGACACGTACCCATGAGGATGTCAGGGAAAACTGCCTTATCGGGTGGGTAATGGCAGCCTATCAGGCTTGGCCGATATGGCTTTTTGCCGTTGGATTTGGGTAATTGCTAGCTGATGGTAGTCGGGCAGAGAAGCTGCACGGAGGAAATGAACGGGAGTTGAGCGGGGGGCCAGGGGTCTTAATCACATCGATCTGGGATTAGTTTAGGAAGTAATCATGGGTTTAAAATTATCAATTCAGGCTTAATGAGGGAATTTAACACTCGGGGGTAAACGTTCAGGCATCGGGTGAGACCGATACAGCTGCGCGTAGTTGGATTTGAGCGTGGATGATCGGATGGTGGTCAAGTCGATGAAGAAGCATGGATGAAATGTACGAGGGATTAAGGCGGGCCCAAAGATTTTAATCAGAAGAAATTTTGGGCTTATTTGGGGTTAATGGGGGATTTATTTGTTTATTCGGGATAAGGGGTAAGTGTATTAGTTTTTATTTAAAACTAAGGGTTATAGTATTTAATTAAGGATTTAATTATTATTTATGGGAAAGGGGTTATAATGGGATTTAAAGGGTAAAGGGTATGCATTTGTACATTTATCTTTATACTTAGGATAAAAGGCTTTTGTGGGCTTTTTGAGTGAAAAGGAATTGACATGTGGGGGTATTCACTTTTCATAGGTAAATTGAGTTTAAACTTAAGAAAAGGGGTTTTCTTAAGGTAATGAGGGGAAATGGATTGTATGAAGGGGGAATGATTTTAAGAAGGATATTCTAGCACTTGTATCCATAAGTCATTAAGCGGAGGGTCTGGTCCCACCAAACGTTAGAGAAATGCTCTGAGCCTGTTTGACTTGTAGGATTAAAAGTACTTAGAACATACTTGTGGATAGGAAATTAGTAAGTAAAGGGGGAAAGTGAATGAGGGGGGAGTTAACCACATGAACTTGTAAGCCTTTGTCTTTGCCTTCATAGTTGACCATACATGTGTTTTGATCTACTTAACTTTGTAGTTCAACAACCTTTCTTTTACTTATCCATTTCTTAACTCTAACATATTTTCTTCATTTCTTAGGGTCCATTTAGGCTAGCAAACCCTTATTCATCTATTTTTCTTCTAGAAAGTAATCTATCTAATTCTAACCTTATATCATCCAACAACTCAGATTAAGCTTATGAGCTCCTTTTATTTTCTCTATCTAACTATGATTTGCCAAGATTAAGCTATTTGGTCAAATTTTATTCTCTAATCTATAAACATAAAATTCAAAGCATGGAATAACCAAGATTAAATTGTTTGATTACCATGGATTGTGGCATGAATAACAAGTTTCACACAATCATTATTATGCATAAAAGTAAATAGTAGTGGTGTTTAGACTTGCACACTTTCATGGTATTTTTGTTTTTTGGGATTCATATACTTTCATTTTTTTTACCTTTTCTTATTCTTTTTGTCCTTTGATTTTTTTTTCAGGACATACCTCTTTACATTTTTTTTTATAATATGGAAAACATTTGTAGGAAGAAAAGGTCTGTACAATATTACAAGGCTTAACCTTAGTTATTCAAAATTATGACTCCTAGTGGTATAGGAACCTAATAGTGGCTCCGCTTGGGGATGGTATTTCCTTGTGAAATGTCAAGAACTTTAGAGATCAGTATCCTTTGAATTGTTGTTGATGTTACATTCCAAAATTTCCTTCTGTGAATCTACATTATTGATACTTATGATAGTGAATATTTTAAAGCTAGGGCCTTCTCTTCAGGCTTTAACTTCAAAGATCATTATCCAATCCAAACTAGACTTTTGAAAATAGAATATATACAAATGAAAATTAGTAATTAGGTTCAAAGTAATGTTTTAACATTCAACCATTCATTTACCCACCTTCTACATCTGTACCATCAATTTATCTAAAACGAAAGCAATACTTACTCTATAAGCATAAATGACATAGGGACCTTTCGATAGGAAATCAAATTTCCCATGTTTTCCTTTATCTTCCCTCCTTGAGTCCCACTTGAGCACTTTGTCACCAATGTAGAAATATTTAGCCTTGGTTCTCTTATAAAAAATCTTCTTAATATTCTCTTGGACAACTTAAGACTTGACATAGACGTCTTCTCTTGGTTTTTGTAGATGAATAGTTTGGTTGATTCTTCTTTAGATACTATTTGGTTCAACATGTATTTCTTGAAGTATCTTCATTACTGGTACACCCAAAGAGGATGTAAAGATAGCTTCCATTCCATAAACTAGTTGATAGGGAGAAGCAACAATTGATTTCTTAGTAGTCAATATGTCTGCGCATAAGGCATTGATTGGCTTTTTATTCCAAGTTTTCTTATTTCCCTCTAGTAACTTCATGATGATATTTACTAGGCTTTTGTTTGAGAATTCTGCCAATCCATTACCTTGAGGGTAATATGCTATGGAATGGCCAAGGGTGACATGGTATTTATTACAGAAATATATCATTCTTTTGGATTTAAAGGCTACTGCATTATCAGTAATGATCTTAGTTGGACATCCAAATCTTGATAGAATATCGCTTTCAAGGAAGGTTATGATAATAGTAGTTGTGGATTCCCTTGAAGGTATGGCCTCTATCCATTTTTGGAAGTAGTCTGTGGTAGTAAGGATCCATTTGTATTGGGCAAAGGACGGTGGGTGAATTTCACCAATGAAGTGTATACCCCATTGTTGAAAAGGTATTTCAGCAAAGATTGGCTTGAGGAGTAAAGGTAAGAGCTTGTTCTTCCCCTCAAAGATTTGACATTTGTGACATGAAGTCACATATTTTTTGACATTAGAAAACGAAGTAGGCCAGTAAAAACCAGCTCTAAGGATTTTATCTAGAGTAGTCTTCCAGTAAAGGTGTCCTCCACAGTCACCTACATGAAACTCTTGTAAAACTTTGCCAGCTTCTTCTTTTAATAAGAAATTGATAAGAATACCTTCATGGTCTCTCCAAAACAAACATTGTCTAATATACAAAATATTAAGGATTTCATCTTTAAAAACTTGCTTTTAGTCCTAGATAATTCAAGCGGAGCTTGTAAATTTAGTAAAATTTAACAAATATCAGCATACCAGGGTGATTCAAGAAAGGCCTGGCTGACTAGTGGAGTTGCCATCTCCTCTTCTTTATCTATTGTTGCAATAAAGTTTATATCCATGTTATGACAGTTCGATTCAACCATGAGCTTGGCTAAACCTTGGCCCTTGATTAAATTTTTCGGTTTGATTTCTATATCATATTCTAAGATAGCAACAATCCACTTTCCCCTCTTTCCATCATGACCATCCTAAGTTACGATGTCTTTTACTACTGAATTAGGAACATAGGCTACTATGTGAGAATATAAGATGTATACCCTAAAATCTTTAATGTCTTTGACCAAAGCCAAAGCTTTTTTTTCCATTATGTTGTATTTCAAGGGGGCATCTCTTGGGGATTTTCTAAAGAAATCAATGGGTTGTTCATAGCCCTAGTCATTTTTCTGTAATAGGATTGTAGCTATTATGTGCTCTGAAGCAAAGGAAAATAAAATGAAATCTCTATTGAACTTGGGACTGATTAGTATAGGTGTTTTAGTTAAGGCTAGTTTGATGTCTTCAAAGGATTTCTTAGCCTCAACAATTCGTTTTATGGTGGGCTCTTTTTTTAGCATATTGTTTAGTGATCTAATTAATTCTAATAGGTTAGTTATGAATCTTCTAAGAAAATTGATTTTTCCTAAGAAATCTTGTAATTCTCTAATGTTCGTAGGGTGTCTTATTTGTATGATGGCTTCTATTCTTGGAGGGTCTATTCTTATGCCATTTTTTTAAATTATGTGACCTAACAACTTTCCTTCTTCTAACCCAAACAAGAACTTTTTGGGGTTCAAGGAGATTCCAAAATTCCTGCATTTAATAAAGACTTGCTTTAGATGATCTAAATGTTGATTGTCAGACTTTGAAAACACAGTAATATCATCTAGATATATCACAAGGAAATCATGAATTTCTTCAGCAAAGGCTATATCCATAGCCCTCTGGAAAGTGGCTGCTGCATTCATTAGCCCAAAAGGAATTTTCACATACATAAAGTGCCCCAAGGAGTAGTAAAGGCAGTTTTGGGTTGGTCATCAGGATGAACTAAGATTTGATTATAACCAAAAAACCCATCCAACAATGAGATTATGGTTGATCCAACTACTCTCTGTAAATGTGATCCATCTTGGGGAGAGGGTAATTGTCTTTTAGTGATACTTTGTTTATGTTTCTGAGATCTACATAGAGTTTGATCTCACCAGTTTTGTTGGGTAGCGTAGGCCTTGCGTAATGGTTTTGGGGCTCAAAACCCACAATTTTGGGTAAAGAGTAAGGTAAAGACTCCACGAAGTGCGCAGAGCACGAATTGTAAGAAGTCAAGTCAAATGGTTGTCCGCCTAAAAATAATGTAAAATAATAAGAAGTGAGTCGGTCTGACCATGGTCCATGGACCATGGGAATGTATAAATAGAGCAAGGCTTTATGGTGAGAAGTCATTTTTTAGGGTAGTATTGTTCGAACCTTGATGTGTATGTGTTTGTGAAGGCAATATTATTTCCATCTGTAAGTCCGAGTCGAGGGTGTGGTAGAGAGATAGAGGTGTTACACAGTATTTTGTCACCGTCCCTATTACCCCTTCTCCCGCACATTGGAGGACCTATTCCGGGACCTGTGAGAAGTGACATAACCTGAAAAAACCTGCATTATATCCCCTTGAGTATGTAATTCATATGCCCTGAAGACACCTTTTGCAAAATACCCATAAGAATAGCCCTTTTTCCATTGGCGTCGTTCCTCAGTGTATCACTCGTGCCAATGAGGGAAATCCTCTAAAGAGGGTGCGCTAGCTGGCACTCTGTCTTAGAGTCGCACTAGCGCCAACCCAGTTGGGTAAAGTTTTTAACAAACCAATTTGCGAAGGTTCTTCCGAACATATTCATGAACTGATTCTAGTTTGAGTTAGTTCAGTTGGGCTTTGAATCTCCATAGAAGGGAAGTAGTTCTCCACCTCTCATGGAAGCTTCCTAATGATAAGGACAATCCCATGAATCTTGTGGATGATCTTATCTCCTTCCCCTATCTCTATATAAGCTTGTCTCTTTGCCTTTGACAATCTAGTTAGTAATTCTACTCTTCAAGCTCCAAATTCTAAGTCCCAAAGTCTGAGAATTGCTAAGCTCATGCTACAAGAGGCCTTGTTCATCCCTATAAGGCTATATCTTTAAGGAGGAGAGCTTTGTCCAAGTAACCAAGGAGAGAGAGGATTGTTCCCCATTCCCAACAAGCTTTGCAAGGCATGTGTTTCTGATCACCCAACCAAAGGAGGATTTGACGTCAGAACTTGGTTGCATCTTTCTTTGTTTATCAATAATAATAGACAACTATCATTATGGTTCCACTCTTATCGTCTTTATAATGATGTTTTGAGTTGTATCCTTTCTGACTGATACATAGTTGCATTTCTTGGATTTTATGCTTGTATTTGTGTTGTTCTTTGCATGTGCAGGTGTCTGTTCACGAGGATCGTGAGGATTGTGACCAGCTGAAGCAAAAGAACAGGAGCGATGACTCTTCTGCAAATAGTAGCATTGGATTCGAGGTAGGCCCTCATCGTCGGTATTTACTTAGCAATTAGGAACCTGCGTGTTAGTGTTGTTTGATTGTTGCTAGATCCCATTTAGGCTAGTGGGATCACCTCTGTCCACAGAGGGGATTTACCTGCACAACAATTTGGGGACTCCACTGGGGAGTTGGATTTTTGCCTTGTTTGTTTATCTTGTCTTGTTGTTTGATTTGTAAACTTTGGATGGAGCCTGAAGTCTGGCCAGATAGCCTTTGAAATGTTATTGCTTTGCATTAGCGAAGTAGACCAATGCTACTTCAGTCCATCTACGGTTTGGTTTACAAACTGAACAACTTGGAACTTGCCTTGTTTCTTGGCTATTTTTGGGTTTTCTCCTACTTGATTAGCTTTCTGGGTTGAATTCCTGTGTTGCTTATTGCCTCTTGGTGTACTTAGGCATTGCTGATTCGGCCTTGGCTCTTTTGTTTTTTTTTTCCATAGCAAACTCGGCTGGCGCTAGTTTATAGCGTGACAGTCACGCCAGTTGGCACAATTACACATTTACAACCCGCGCCAATTCCTAAAAAGCACTTGTTGCAGCCTGACAGTCATGCCAGGCTTGTAAACGTTTGAAGTTTGCTTGGTTGTGAACTTTTTGAGCTTGGTTTTTGTCCTAGATACCTTTTTGCAGAATACTTGAGTGTGTTGGAGTGTGATCTGACTGGCTTTGATCGTTACCCTTTGGGTGTTTGCTTTTTCTATCGATTTCGCATTTCTAGCCCTAGGACATCTAGTGGCCTTGCGAATCAAGCCTTCGTCAGGTGTTTTGATCTTTTTGTGGTCCGTCAACTTTTTATTTGCTCCCTTACACTTGCTTGGTAGTTGTGAATCATTCCGTTGTGTTATTTGGGTGACTTTCTTTGTCTCCACTTGAATTCTGCTTCGTCTCACTTTGAGCCTAGATTACATGGCTCATTGTTATCTTTGGGATCTTTCTTGTTCTTTGGATGTTTGATTTGTGATTTGAGGAACTGAACGTGCTTGTATTGGATAGAATTTGCTTGTGTTATTTCTCAAAGTTGTTTAGTGCATTTTTCCATCATCAAAAAGAAAAATCTCTTTTGCTTTGAATTAGTTAATGAAAATTATAACTTTTCATTTGGATTAGTAATTTAGTGATCTTAAAGAAAACTTTATTAATTTGCATTAGCTGCATTAGGGAAGCTCTTTTTTTTTGTGATCATTTCGTTTGCATGAAAGCTCTTCAACTCTCTTGTAATTAGCATTCATCGAATGAAATGACATGTTTTGGCATATGATTGCATTTAGGGAATTTTGAGAGATTACATACGGTAGGACCAGAAAACCGAAACCTAACAGAAGATCAACTTTAAAATAAATTGAATGAATCTAAAAACGCATTGGAACATAACGCTCACATTCTAGAGGTCTAGGCCAGAGACGTGCTCCGACGTTGTTAAACCTAGTCACTTTTGTTTCCACTCAAGGTTGGGTGATTCATCCTTTTGTGACTCAACTGTGGTCTAGTACGGACTTGTGCTCTCACGTACCGTCGAGTATATGGGGAGACTCCACTAGGTTATCATCCTTGATCCATAGGAAGCTGTGTATGCCACCTTATAGCCCATAATGCAACGAACACAACATTCGGGAAGATTGACTGCCATACAGAAAGTCCTTGGTTTTAATACGATTGCTAAGGTGTATATGCAGTTTTACGGATTGTCTGGTAAACCCCTTGCCTAGTTTCTCCAAAGTAGTCACTTTTTGATCCTTTTTGGACTCCTTAAAAGAAAAGGCTCACTTGAGAATTTGTCACTTCGGGCTCACTAAACATTCGAAGGCGACTAGAGTCATCTTTTTGTCCTTTTCTTGACTCTTTAAAGATGAAAAGGTCAAGTTGTGTCCTAATGTCTTAAAATTTATTCAACCACGATCACACTTACCTTGTTAGATCTTATTTGCGTTAGTTTTAAGTAGGGTCTTTCTTCGTTAGCTTGTCTAGGATTTTTTGAATTCAATCATCCTCGCGGATCCATCGATCCCGTCTCCCGTTCCTAGTGACCAAGGGTCTCCTTCTTCTGGCGCTCCTGAGACACCGGTTTGTGGTGACACTTTTCCTGTTATTCCAAGTGTCCAACCGTTGAACTCTCGTGCCCCAGAAGATGAACTTCACGATCTGTTTTGGAACCTTATGAAGAGGATTTTCCCTCTACTCCTAGTACTATTTCGACCCCAATGGCTTCCTCTGATATGGAGGACACATCTCCTGTAGCGAGTGAAACACCTGTTGCGTCAAGTATCGAGACTCCTATCCCAGCCACATCCCCGGTCATATCTACGCCCTACACTGTCACCCATCTCAGTGTTACACTTCCTTTATGCTATAGAGCTTTGAGGGATGCCATGGGCTCTAGGAACTCCTCTTCAGGTACCATGTGGGATCATAACATCATTCCCACTATGAGATATTTTGTTTCACAAGTTCACCATACCGTTGTCACATCAGTTCTGACCCATCCGACCGTTTGTGTCGCATCTTCAACTCCGGTTGTTAGTGCCATTACGGCGTCTTCGATCGTAACTACTATTGCCGATCTGTCCCACGGTCCAGCACATAGTGGTCAATCGGCACATACAGCCAAAGTTGTTAGTGCCCCACCTTCTTCTAGTGCCATTCCATCAGGGGGGGCATATTCTCAATATTTGCATGTTGTCCAAAATCCAGGCGTGCAAGGCCCTTATTATGACCCTATCGGTCATCATTTGTATACTTCCTTGCCAGCTGAGCCCGCTGTTGAAGTTTTAGTTCCGTTAAACGTCGCTTGGGGTAACACTTGTTATGGTGGTGGCCAAATCCGTCCGGATCAAGGGTAGCCGTACCAAGGACCATTGTATCAAGGTCAGCCATCCTACACGCAGCCTAATTATGGGCAGCAGTATTATGGCCAAACCTATCCAGGGCAACCTGGAGGCCCGCAAGGACAACCCTCCTAGGGACAACCTACGGCTTATGGTGGTCCATCTTTTACTTATCTTGGACAACCCTCTGGAAACCCGGGACAACATTATGCTCAACAAGGAAAACCTGGAGTCCAGCAGGGATACCCTTCGGGTCAACCCTCTGGAAACCCGGGACAACCTTATGCTCAGCAAGGACAACTTGGAGTCTAGCAGGGATACCCTTCGGGTCAACGCTACGGGAATCTAGGACAACCTTATGCGCAACAACGACAACCTGGAATCTAGCAAGGGTACCCTTTTGGGAAGGGTGGTCAGCCTTACATGCAGCAAGGCCAGCCCGCTGCTCAGCCTAGTCAACCATCTGGACAGCTTGGTCACCCCCAGGGCCAACCAACCATTCAGTCTGCTCAGCCATCTGGTCCGCAAGGACAACCCTTGGTTGTACAAGGACAACCTAACACCCAGCAAGCTCAACCTTCTGGGTAAGTAGGGCCATCCCAAATTCAACTAGGGCAACCTTTTGGCCAGGTGGCCCAGCCTCAGGCTTCCTAAGGACATCCTTTTGGGCCTACTCAACCGGGCATGCAGATGGTCGCTGCTTCTCAAGCTCAACCCGGTTTTTAGCCCTAGACTCAAACTAGTCTCCAGACGCAAGGTGGGTTTCAATCCCAACCTTCTTACCAAGCACAGCCTGGTCCCTAGGCTCAGTATGGAGCCCAGCAACCATATGGATACCATCAACCCTAGGGGCAAGCTCAATTTTCCCCGTATCAAAATTATCAACAGCCGCAGGTCGCTCCTGATCAAAATTACCAGCAGAAAGATGTTGCTCCTGCAGGTCAGCTTGGTAACCAATGGGGCGCTGGGGGGCAGATCCAGAATCAACCGTCCGGTTATGGATATAACCCTTATGGACAGAGTCCCTATGGACAGGGTCCTTCTAGGCTTGGTCCATCCGGACAGAGTCAGTGGGGGCAACCAGCAACTGGGTGGAACTCTGGCCCTACCTCATATCCACAACCGCAGATGTCCTTTAATCCTCAGCTGCCATTCTTAGCAACGTTGGAACTGCCAGATTTATCTAAATTAACCAATGATCCTATCTTGCATAATCCACACTGGCCGCCGGTTCCAACCAAGATACCCAACGATTGTCCCAAATTTGACGGCAAAGCTGGAGAGGATCCTCAAGCCCATTTAATGACTTATCATCTTTGGTGCTCATCAAATTCATGGCTTGACGATTCAATCCAGCTCCACCTGTTCCAAAGAACTCTCACTGGCTCGGCTGCTAAATGGTACATTGAGTTGACCCATGTGTCTTTTCAAGATTTCAATTCATTGGCAATGGCATTCCTCACTCATTTTCAGTTACCCATTTGATATGAGACGGGAACGCATCTCCTTACATCTCTCAAACAGGACACAGCCACGCACATCTCTGATCATATACATGAATGGAGATGGCATCGTCGATTGATCAAGTTTTGGATTCCTAATCAACTCCTAACCGATTGGTTCACAACTTCCTTTGTCCCTAAGATCGCATGGGACATTGCTATGGGAGCTTATGTGACTGAAGAGCAAGCTATCGCGCGTGCTCAGTACCTCGACTTAGTTTATTCTCAGTCAGGTACTTTATATGAGTATTTTCCTGATGCCCCGAGACATGGTACATCCAAGGCTCCACCAAAGCCATCTGTTGATGGGGTTATTGGCTCTGTAAATCCGTCGTCGAAGAAATCATCCTCGAACCCTAGGAGGCAAAAATCGAATGCTTCAAATGAAAACACTTCTCAGGGTGGTTCTAATTCTGGGACTACTTCCGAGGTCAACGCCATTCAGTTCACCATGGCGAACAAAACCTCGAAAGGAAAGAAAAAGGGGAAAGCGAAGAATAAATCTGAGCAACCCAAACAGGACTCCTCCAAACCTCCACCCGAGGAAGGAGCCAAGCGTAAACCAAAGTATCCTTGTCTTATCTGTGATGAGGATCACTATACCAAAGACTGCCCAAGGTGGTTAGAGGTTAGTCATTTATTGAAAGGTGCTGCTAGGATTCCTGTGGTTCTGAAAGAACCTTTCCCCTCTCAACAGACTCAAATGGTGGCCGATCCATCTTCGTCTTCTTCTCCCTTTGGTTCCCAAGTGTTCATGGTTGGAACCATTCCCGTTCATGTAATGACTCGAACAAAGGAATATCCATCATCCACCAGGAAGGAGCCTGAGGTCCCCTCAAGTGCTCCTCCATCCAGTTCTGGTCCACTCCACATTGAGAGACCTCGTACTGAGACGCCTATCCGACCCCCTCCCAAAGGAGTACTCCGCAGATCATCTTACAACCCAAATGCTCGAGCTGCCCAACACTATAGCATAGTTGAGGACTTAGTGCAGGTTCCATCGGCTATGTCTACTTTAGAAGTTCTCCAGAGCTTCCCCCCTCAGAGGAAGTCATTACTATCGGCCATCGGTGGCATCAACCCAGCGGATTCGGATTTGATCACCTTTGATCTTGAGAGCCATGTCCCAAGCCTGCCTCATCAGATCGCCTTCCTCATACAAGTCATCATCAATTCGAAAACAATTCATCGTACGGTTATTGATGAAGGCGCATCAACTTGCATCATGTCTGTTGCTTGTTGGAAAGCGATCGGGTCTCTGACTTTGAGCCAGTCTCCCACGACGCTAGAAGCCTTTGATGGGAGAGAATCCCGTCCCTATGGTATCCTTCAATGATTGCTGATTACTTTGGAAGGGAAAACTATTGAAGTAGAAGTCGAGGTCGTTGATTCAAATCTTACTTACAACCTCCTTCTGGGCCGGAGCTGGACATATACCATGCGTGTCGTGGCTTCGTCCCTCTTTCGTGTCATTCGTTTCCCTCACCAGGGGAAAATTTTCACGGTAGACCAGCTCTCCTTCTTCGCTTCTTCTTCTGAAGGCAATGTGCCTTTCATGGAGCATACCTCCATCCCTTACGAGACTATGGGAGCTGGGCTCTTCAAAGACCCTACCCTCATGGGTATCTTTTCACTCCCACGTCTAAACCTTGCTTCGTTCGGTTTGGTTTCTACTCATTCTGATCCCTCATTGCACAATATTATGACCCTCAGTCCCTCTACATAAGGGGGCATTGATCCTCTAGCTTGTAACCCTCGCTCGGCTGGGGGGCATGGGCAGATCATCGGTGCCACTGATCATTTTACAACACGGGCCTAGACGACACCTACACGATTTAGGCCGGTTACGCAACAGTGCGATAGGGCAAGTCCTGAAATGGGCTTGACTTGAACCAAGAAGCATGAGTCCAGGCACTCTCTCTTTTTTGTATATACGTGTGCTTTCAGCAATTGTGTTGTGTGTGCATGTTTTGATGTTTTTGTCTTGGTGTGTCGGCACGATTTCCGCTTATTGTGTCTTTTTGGTTCTTGGACAGATGTCTAGATCGCCTTACGTTGGCTTCGCTGATGGTGCCTCCCACAGTACACGCAACTTGCCATCTGCGGCATGGGTAATCTACGATCCTCATGGTGAGTTAGTAGACATTCAAGGGGTTTGTCTAGGTTGTACAATGAACAATGTCGTTGAATATAGTGATGTGATTGAATTATTGGTTGAGGCGATTAACCTCGCCATTCGAACATTGGTTGTGAACTTGGACTCTCAGCTTGTCGTCTACCAACTCAACGGACGTTATTCCATCAGATATCATCGGATCTTAAGGTTTTATTTGCGTGTTAAGTTTTTAGAAAGGGATTTTGATTTCATCAGTTATCAACATATTCTAAGACGACTTAATACGTTAACCGATGCATTAGCTAATTATGTGTTGGACAGGCATTTGCATAACATGTAATTCAACATAATACAAGAAGCATAAAGTACAATAAACCATAAAACATATGTATATATGTATATATATATGTGTGTGTGTGTGTGTGTGTGTGTGTGTGTGTGTGTGTGTGTGTCCAAAATGTTTGCACCCCATGCATCATCAAAACATAATACTTATTTGTCTGAATACATCCAGAGACAACATGTCTCTCAAAAAATATGCATAAAAAGAAAACGCCTAGATACCTAGTCCTGGTGGTGCTCATGGTAGCACATCACCGCTCACACTAAACGTCTCAGGAGTCAGTGGATGTGAGTTGGCACCCCCACCATGTGCCTCTGGTATGCTAGTAGGACATCTGCTAGCTGAGCGTAATTTGGAATCCCTTGAGTGATAGCCTCGAGGTTCTGAATAAGCTCTTCTCTGTCACCACCCTCCTCCTGAGGATCTGCTCCTGCTGCTACTGCTATTGGGTGTCTCCTCGCAATGGGAGACATGCCAGCGGGATGCTCTGGGCCGACATCTACATATGCATATAAAGGTCATTAGAACAAGCATGTGCTAACCAAAAAAAGTCATAAGAACACAAAATCAAAAAACGAGATCACACCAATCTCCTTGTCCCAGTCCTCTCCCTCCCACAGAGGGAGGTCAGGTCTCCGATGAAGTCTGTCCCCGCATACGGCCAGTCCTCCACCACAATCAGTTGGCAGCAAAGCCACCCGAAAAACTCAGGTCTAAAAGACATCTGCTGACCGCCACCACCCCTCAGCATCAGTGCTGCCCATCGAGCCATCCTCGGCTCTCAAGGTGCCGGGTTAGGAACAAAGGCCCCTTGGCCCTGGAAGCTTGGCACACGTTCCAAGAAGAACGGCACCAAGATGGAGCCATATCTGAACTATTGCAACTTGCCCTACTTGGCGTTGGTCAATTGCCTCTTCATATTGGTCTTCACTACTGATGCCCAATTGAAGACTGTCATGCTAAGGCACTCTGTCGCTAGGATCAGATGGTTGTTCATAGCTTCGTGGGGCACCTATGCCCCTGCAGCTCGTGTGATGGTGAACAACAATTCTCTAAGTGTTAGGTCGGGGACGGTAGGGATATCCACCTTCGAGCTGCCCTACCCGTATCTTGCATCTGGGCAAACTTGGGCCTTCACCTCATCCATCTTCTCTCCAGATCGCCTACTACCGGTCATTCAAGGCACTGGCCCACGCCGTGACAATCTAGTGAGAAAGTAGACATCGAATACGTCTAACTCCAATACTTGGTCCCGTATTCGGAACACCTGTTCCTGTACGTCCCACAAGTTGACCAAATATTGTAAGAGCTCTGGCTGAGCTCGTAAATAGGACAACAGGAAATATTTCTTGAGCCCACATGCTCTGAGAGCCTCCATGCAGTCCTCATCTACCAAGGCCAATGTGTCCACCTGGTCATGTTCTCATTTTTTCCACACAATCACCATTTTCGCATATTTCCCTGCAAACACAAGCACAAAACAATGAATTAGATCCTTGTATAACTTGAAAATGCAGGAAAATTGGTTTAAATTTGTTAAAAATTCACCAAAAAACCCACACGATCATTGGCATGACTGTTTCTAAAACAGTCGTGCCCATAGGTGCATGCCCTTTGGGACAGTTGCCCCATTGGTGCGGGTCCATGCCTGAAACCCACGCCAATGGGCGCAACCCTTAATTTTGAAATCCTCCCTATAAGGAATAGAAAAGCAATTTAAAATAAATTTCAAATAGATAGAAATGGAGCAAAGGACGAGACCTCTTACCTGACACTGACGGCGCTCCGAATGGTCAACTGGATTTGTCGCAATCGCCGATTGAAGATCGCACACCAAAAGCCCTAATGTCGCTCTCCAAAGGTAAAAAGTAAAAAGTAATTTCTTGTTTTACCATTTAAACCATTTTATAACTTTTTGACCCCTAAATAGGTTTTAAAATTCATTTTATGGATATTTTTATGAATATTTATGTCAAAAATGGATTTTACGCCGGTTTCTTGTGCAACGACAGGTGTTTGTGCAACTTAGGCGATGAAACGAATTGTATTTTATACTTTTTTGGACTCGGTAAATAAACAAAAAAGTCACTTTGGAGTCATCTTTTGCTCTTTTCTGAGACTCTAAACATGAAAAGAATGCCAAGTTGGTCCTCTTGACTCGTTAAACGGAAATGAGAGGTGGTCGTCTTTAAACCCTTTTCCGACCATTTAAAAACGAAAAGATTGTCAGACCCTTGTCATTTCTGGTTCATTAACGGTCACGAAGTGACGTGGTTTTGATCGCTTTCTTACTTTTTCAGATCAGAATCACTATTTATGAAAAGTACTCCTCGGTCGTAATGATCGGGGGTTCTTTTGAGCATTGTTTTATACTTTTTCGGGCTTGAGAGACACAAATTTACGAAAAAGGACACCCCTGGAGTTCACTTTTCCGCTGTCTTTTCAAACTCTCTAAAAATGAAAAGGCACCAAGTTCTTCCTTTGTCAGACTCATTAAAACTGAATGACATTGGATTCCGTTGCAATGACGCTTCCCAAGCACATGCTATCCCCGTCAAGCTTGTCATCCAAAAATAACCGGTGTACTCGCCAAAAATGGTGGGGAATAAAGGAACCACAATTATTGTCGTGTCGGCAGTATGTCACTCTTCAACATGGCACTTGTCTACATTCGTGTCTGGGTGGGGATGTCTCATCTTGTTTTCACACTTGCCTCCGTGGGTTTGGGTTATCCTGTTTGACCTTTCATCTGCTCATCGCCTTGTCACCATGACCCCTGATAATTTGATTTCAAATACTGCCGAGTCCACTGTCGTGCCGCCGATATGTTCAAGAGAAGTTGACCTTTGCAGAATACTTAACCTCCCTCTGATACCTCACACAAAACATTTTATCCTTCTCTGTCTCATGTTGATGATGTGGGAAACATTATGGCCCACCATCGATCAAGGTCAGTTCCTGTTGACTTCAACTCATTATCCAGGAATATTGACTTAGAGACTCCCTTCAGGTACCTTGGAGCCTGCATACCTCAATGGCCGGTTCTTCGTGTTTGACACGAGGTTTTCATTATTGGCCTTTGATCAGATGATTCTATGGGTGTTCGACACCGGCTCACTGATTCGGACGCCATGGATTGTACCTATAGTACCTTTAGGACCATTGTCATTATTGGTGGTACCTCTCGCGTCTGTTAACAGTTTTCATCATTGACTGGTAATCAGACGATGTTCCTGCATGTTCGACTTCAACTCCCATATTCGCACGGTTGAACTTGTACTTTGTTCGGGTCGAGATGGAGCACAAGACCTTGGATTTTGTCTGTTGAGATCCAGGTTGCATTTTGTGGGTTATTATAATCATTACGTGACTCATTCACTGGATGGCTGCGACCATGCCTGAGTCTATTCATCGATCCTTGCTGGATGGTTGCGTCCATACCTTGGATCCAGATTTTTATGTACTCTACTATGGATGGCTGTGCCCATACTACGTACATCATGTACTTGAGATACCAGTTGTACTTCGTGTAGGTTCTCCAGCGGTCCTGTTTTCAGTCGACAATGTTCTTGTAAAGCATTTCACCCCTCTCTCTCTCGGGCCTCATGCTTTAAGGGGCATCTGTTACACAGTATTTTGTCATCGTCCCTGTTACCCCTTCTCTCGCACATTGGAGGACCTATTCTGGGACCTGTGAGAAGTGACATAACCTGAAAACACATGCATTGTATCCCCTTGAGTATGTACTTCATATTCACTAAAGACACCTTCTGCAAAATACCCATAAAAATAGCCCTTTTTCCATTGGCATTGTTCCTCAGTGTATCACTCGTGCCAATGAGGGAAATCCTCCAAAGAGGGCGTGCCAGTTGGCGCTCTATCTCAGAGTCGCACTAGTACCAACCTAGTTGGGTAAATTTTTTAACAATCCAACTTGCAAAGGTTTTTTCTAACCTATTCATGAACTGATTCCAGTTTGAGTTAGTTCAGTTGGGTTTCGAATCTCCATAGAAGGGAAGTAGATCTCCACCTCTCATGGAAGCTTCCTAATGATAAGGACAATCCCATCAATCTTGTGGATGATCGTATCTCCTTCCCCTATCTCTATATAAGCTTGTCTCTTTGCCTTTGAGAAGATAGTTAGTAATTTTACTCTTCAAGCTCCAAATTCTATGTCCCAAAGTCTGAGAATTGCTAAGCTCATGCTACAAGAGGCCTTCTTCATCCCTATAAGGCAATATCTTTAAGGAGGAGATCTTTGTCCAAGTAACCAAGGAGAGAGAGGCTTGTTCCCCATTCCCAACAAGCTTTGCAAGGCATGTGTTGCTGATCACCCAGCCAAAGGAGGATTTAATTTTAGAACTTGGTTGTATCTTTCTTTGTTTATAAATAATAATAGATGAATATCATTATGGTTCCACTCTTATTGTCTTTATAATGATGTTTGAGTTGTATCCTTTCTAACTGATACATAGTTGCATTTCTTAGATTTTATGCTTGTATTTGTGTTTTTCTTTGCATGTGTAGGTGTCTGTTCACGAGGATCGTGAGGATTGTGACTAGCTGAAGCAAAAGAACGGGAGCGACGACTCTTCTGCAAATACTAGCGTTGGGTTCAAGGTAGGCCCTCATTGTCAGTCTTTACTTTGCAATTAGGAACCTGTGTGTTAGCGTTGTTTGATTGTTGCTAGATCCCATTTAGGCTAGTGGGATCACCTCTCTCCATAGAGGGGATTTACCTGCACAACAAGAGGCTCTGCAACTATGTGCACAGAGGCCTGGTAGAGTCCCCAGCTATGTGCGCAGACCCTTGCAACGGAGTACGCAGGAAAAATCTGGTTGTATTGGTGAAAGAGTTGAATAAAGATAAGTTGAGTCGGGAATACTGTGTTGATTCTAAAATACTGTGATCTGGTTAATTTTTGGTTTATATATCTGTTTGATCTATGTGCTTATGCTTATGTTTTGAGTTTATGCAAATCTATCACATTTTTTAGTGTGCGCATTAGTTATCTCTATTAAATGTTTTCTTAAATACTGTAAGAAGTAGATCTGATATGTAACAACTTTAGTATTAATAAGTAGTAAGGATTAGCCTTGTTCCCAATCTTCATGGAAGAAGTGTGGTGCAAGGCCCCAAAACTGTGCGCAACTCCTTCAAACCACTTCAAGACATCCCAAGGGTGCATAAACCTAGTTCCAGCAACCTCCCCTGTTACCTCAGGTGAGACCTCAGTCCATGCTCCATGGAATCTTGCCGAAAGGGCTGGTAGCTGTGGGATTTGTTTGGCTAATAACTCTTCCAAACCTGGGTCAGGCCCCAAGAAGACAACAAATGGTTCCATTGCTGGGACTAGGATCTGCCTAAGGGATGTTTATTGACAAAACACTAGAACCCTACAAAGAAAGAGCTTGAAGATTGGTTGGATCAGAAGCATCACGAGTTCGTGGTTCAGGAAAACAGGAATCCACGGGTATCAGAAGAAAGGTGGTTGGATCGTTATATATACACAGAGATCAACATGATCTTATTTGCGTCATTTTCGAAATAGTTGTACAAGTGGATCGCGATGCTAGCTGACAACGTGGGAAGGTGCAGACTAGATAAACCCATTGTGTGGACTCCAGAATTGGTGCGCAGGCTAGAAGCATTTGAGGATAAAATCGTACACGCAGTGGATCACTAGTTGGATCGAATAATAGGAGGGTTTATCACTCAGTTTATGATAGACACAACTATGAGTTATAGTGAAGCAGAGAAGTACTTTCTCCAAGGACCACGGGGTAAGTATATCAAATCATTGAATACTTGGATTAAAATGTTGTTGTGTGAAAAATGGATTATGCACATTCATTAATGTCAAGCATAAAAAGTAGTGGAAGAGGCTACCAAGGAACCGAAGGACTAGAGAATAGTCCTCTGATTTCTATTTCACGAGAAAGCGAGGAAGAACTCATAGGGTTCTCTCTAAGAAGTGTAGTCAGATTGATTAATTAGTGCATTCCACTGATACCACCGCTTCCCATGCCATCACCTACTTCGCTTACATCAAATATATCTTCACCGACGCCCCTTCCACCACCATTGAAGGTTGGAATGGCGAGTGCAGTCAAGTTTTCAGTATTTAAGGGTGTAGAAAATGAGGAACCAGGTCAGTTCTAGTTTGTGATCAAGGCTGTATGGGAAGCCCAAGGCATAACGGATGATAACATCAGAAAGGCTACTCTAGTTAGTGCGTTGCAGGACCACGCATTGACATGGTATATAAAGTACTCAAGCGACCATCCAAATGCAAGAATAGTGGCGATCCAAGATACATTAAATAGGGAATTTAGTCGACCAAAATCAGAGACACAATCAGTCAACGGGTTCAAGGAGATTGTGATGTTACCTGGTGCAACCCTGTGGGATTTGGACAAGAGATTGAAAAGCACAATCCATGAGGCTAACATGATGTTGACAGATGCGCAACACTGCGCGTGGTTTGTGGCATCGTTGACACCACATTTGAGGACAACACTATCATAGCAAAAGATCTCAACCCAAGCTGAAGCATTAGAGACAGCAATGAGGTTACACGAAACTCCAATACAGGATCCAGGGTTGGGAGTTCAGCAAATCTACGCGTAACTACAAAACCTATGCCTAGAAATGCAAAGCTTGAAGCAAGAAAGGGCACCCCGACTGGAGGCGAGTACAGAGGTAGGGTGCATTAAATGTAAAATTCAAGGACACGATAAGGACCACTACCCTGTCTTTGTGAACTACTTGGCATGAGGGGGCTCAATGCCATTAAAGCTGGAGGTACAAGCAGGGCCATGTGCGGCTCACATTCTTTGGTGTGAAATTTGTCAAGTAAGGGGAAAGCACGCAACAAACAACTGCCACCTGTTGCAGAAGTATACCTAGACTTTGCGGCAATTGTATTGCAACTTTTGTAGATCATTGGGTCACGACGAGCGAACGTGTTTGAGTTACGATTTAATGATGGAAAGGACCCCAGCCTATCCAGTGCAGACTAAAGCCATCGGGCCACGCGGGGGATCTCAAGGACACGAACGAGAAAGAGGAATGGGGCTCAGGCGAGGGCATGAATAGCTAATATGTTATAACTGTGGAGGGCCAAGGCACTACGCTCATGACTGTACTAATCCAACAAGGATATCTTGTCCATACTATGAGAAATTTGACCATGAAATGGTAGACTGTCTGATGCTTATTGGTTAGATGCACAAGAAGGGGGTATTACAACCTACCCCAACTCAAAATGTCCAAATGATGAGGTCGGAATCCCGTGAAGAGGATCCCAACATAAATATGGTACTAAGGAGTGATGCAACAACAGAAGGAGATATGAGGAAATAGCATGGAGACGATGGGAAGGGTCATGATGCTCCTACAGGGGAACCTAACTTGAAAATAGAACATGTGAGAGGGACGTCTAAAGACGCTCAGAAGAGCTTCACGGAAGTCTCTACTCCAGGTAACAGGGTTCCAATTGAGCTGGGAATGGATCCCTCTATGCTTACCACCCTTCTAGAGACATGTATGAAGTTTCTACGTGACAATAGACTAGTTAAAGGATTGCAAGAGCTGATCACCAAGTTTGCAGGATCAAGGGAGCCGTGCGTAGTCCAAAAACTGTGGAAACATGCTCTATGCACCGAGCAGGAGATGTGAATGACGACACAAATCGATGAATACGAGATGGACCAGGTCATTTTGGATCTAGGGTCAGACGTGAATGTGTTACCTAAGAAAACGTGGGAATGCATGGGAAGGCCCGCACTACAGTGGTCTCCTATCCAACTGCGGATGGCCAATCAGCAAAAGCTCTTACCCATGGGACGACTATAAGGGGTGATAGTGGACATTGAAGGAGTAAGTACGCAGATCAACTTTGAGGTAATAGAAATTGTTGATGACAACAACCCATACCAGGCATTGCTAGGAATAAATTGGGCCACAGACATGAATGGGGTTATCAACTTAAAAAGACAGAAAATGATATTTGACAAAAAGTCACTTTGTGTCATAGTTCCACTAGACTCAGCTGAGGGAGTACACTACACCGAGCCAGTGCGTGACAAAGACAGTGATAATGAACTAGACTGCATCTACTAGATAATAGTGCAAGACCAGGATTGGGGGAATCCCTTAGTGGACGAAGGATTCTCTTGGGAGTGCGATAGTTCCTGCACATCGAATTCAGATGAGGAAATTGAAAAATGACAGAACAGGTTGCAGGAAGTCACAAAACTTAACTATAATATGATGATTAGATCTTTGCGATGCGTAACTACTGAATTAAGACAACGACCAATGGATAACAGGGCAACAAATGAGGAGTAGTCCGTAAACCTTGCTACTTCGATCATAGAGTAGGAGTGGCATAGTGTGATGAAAGAAGCACCGCATGCATCGGTACGGCATAGGAAGATGAGGTGGAGTGAGCACGGATGCAGAAGACAGTTACGGGTTAGAAGACTTTTGCGGCGACTAGGGCACCAATAGTATAACAATCTGAGTACCCATCAACAATGGATCCCACAATGGAATGAGGTGCAACCATTGACCCAATGGCATCTTCGCATCACAAGGGTTCGATGGGCAAAGAAGACCATAAAGCAAGCAGGGTGTGCGCTGAGACCTCTACCCATGAATAAACGCACTGGAATCAGGGGATCGAGAAGAATTTCCCCAGTTGTTGCCCCTACAGTTCAACCTAAAAAAGAAGACTTGGACAAAGGGATATAGCAGTTTTGGGAAGCCATTTGGTATGGCAACATGAGACTTCGTGAGCTAGAGGAAGCAGGGATTAGTCTAAGGAGGAAAAGTGCGAGGTTGGATGAAGAAATTGCCAAAATAAAAGTTGGATTCATACAAATGGGTTGCGCAAAAGAGCCACTAAGGGAACCAGACCTGGCTGGCCCTCCTACACTACTAGCACAAGCTGTTACCCTGCTATCATGGTGGTGATTGCAATTAGGGCACAAGGGAGCATAGACCATAATATGCCACCAGACTTAGAGGAACACGAAGGGTGCCTGCAGCCTGAGCTAGCAGGGAAAAGGAAGGCTCGCACAAAAGGTGTGACCACCTGACTATTTGTAGGAGGCCCAGTCTCAGTGCTCCACGTAGTTGAAAGAGGGCAGGGGACCATAAAATAGGTTGTAGGAAAGCTACGTGATTTGGCCGTGGCACCCAAGGCCAATCAACTGCATAGAACACATCCACATACGGAGGGATGCGCTGCCGTGAAGAAGGGATGGAAGGCGACCATTGCAGTTACTATTCATGATAATATGGCCCATTTAAGACATCGAGGAGTGGGCAGTGGGAAATTAAGTTATAGGGGTAACAGCCAAGATCGCATTAATGAGCCACGAATGGAGCAAAAGGCTTAATTTGAATTTAAAATTGTATATAACAAGCAAGGGAAGGGGCACACAAGAAATCTTGATCATTCAAAGAATAGGACCCCGTGGGTTCAAGCCGAGAAGAGCAAGATGGATGACACACCGATGGAAGAAATCCCATGGTTTCATGAAATGCCAAAGGAATTGCGAGAGGCATTCCTCAGCTCGATAACCATCAAGGAGGTTCCATAGAATCCTACACCATAGGTAGATAAAATCCCTAAATCACCCAGGACGCTACGGACCAAGAAGGACCCCCAAATACCTGGACCATTATGGCAGTCATCGTGACATCTACAGTTTAGCAAGTTCACAATGGAAGAAAAGGGTAAAGCTGTTACAATTGAAAGTGACGAGGAGGAAGAGGGACCTCCAACCTATGTCGAAGAAATAGACCTAGACGAGGAAGGTGAAACAAATATCTAGCCAGTCTGATGACCCAAGTATGTTCCCCCAAGCAAAGGGAAGGCTAAGGTCCCTCCAAATCTGGATGAAATTGACAACATACTCATCACCGCGTCTCTTCCAAAAGGGGTTTCGCTAGAAGGCATGGTGACTGGCCATATTGCGACAATGAAATTTGAAGATTGGGACCTTGCAGATATAGAAAAATTTCCCCATTTGGCGACTAGTGAACTGATGGAGCAAAGCACGAAAGGGACGGTTACAACACTTTAGCCAAAGGCATGGCTGTGAAGGTGGAGGAAGCCAGGTTGATCCGTCTCCTGTCCATTCCCCACTTTCTCCACCCCCTATTACAATATTGGTCATCAGACAACTACTCTGTCTAGTACATGATGGATACTTATGGATAGATAAACCCGTCCACATCACGACAAAACTCATTCATAGGATCTCGCAGCTCCCGTATGAAGGAAGAGACCATAGGGAAATTGTTGATAAGAGTGGTCATGTGATAATGAAAGAAACCCTGAAAAAGAAATACAAGCTTGAGAAAGGGTAGCGAGGGTATACTATTGATAGTATTTCGGACAAAGCAGTTCACGTTGTTGCCTAGTCAATGGAAGGGAAAGTGATGCAAAAATGCCGCAACAATGAGGTCCTAGTGATAGTTGTCACACTAACTGAGAAATGCGCAGTAGGGGAATATTTCAATTGGGTGCAGTTGCTCTATGACGAATTTTTGACCAAGTGTAGGGAGGTCCAAGAGGAGGGCAAGACCTTCCACTATGCATGGCTACTATTGTCCATCATGTTGGTTACCAGTGAATTACCTGAAGATAGTTAGTTTCCCTCTTTGGACTAGGAGTGGCCAGAAGCCGCTAAATATGTGTCCCTTTGGGTGACCAAGGATGCTACAAGAATCCAGGGCATCAATATTTTTTGGGAACTGATGGACGCAAACGTCCAGCAATGGATCAGCCACCAACCCCGTCTATCCAACAAAATATATAACAGTGTGAAGTGCATCGCTGAGTTTAAATCAAACATGCACATTGTCTACATCTAGGCGTGCAAGGACACCAACCAAACATGGACCACACTTCCTTTAATTGACATTGATTAAGCTATCGATGCAATTTTGGATACCTGGAAACTAGAATGGCACGGACCAGATGCGGTGGGGTGCAATGAGGCCGCTATCCAAAAGCAGTAGGCTGAAGCTAAGCACGCAGCACAACAGAAGCAGAATGAACAACATGCTTCAGAGGTTCGGGTGGCCTAGGAGGTCGCGTAGACTTCAACAGGCAAGGTACCAGAAGGAGGGGCTGCAACAAAAAAGGACAAAAGCAGTCCAAAGGTGCCCATAGAGATGACCAAGAATATAGGGAAAAAAGGAACAAAACCAACCACCACGGGTGTGCCCTTAGATAGTCATCACCAATGGAATGGAGGAAGCCATGGAAGAAGGCCAAGGAATCTAAATGGGATGGAGAACTAACCACACTGACCGAGGGTGACCTAGATGACATAGGGGACACAGTTCATGAAGTCACCCTGGAAGCAATTGACGAGGCCATGTTGAAGAAACAGATTGTGTTGGGAGCGCTCTGTGCATAGATACAAGAACTTGGGACACAAGCATCATAGCCAGAAACCACCGCTCCTCAAGAGGTTACAGGTATGACAGCTACTGAGTAGCTGCTAAAGCCCCAAATGGCTAATACTATTGTGATCCTAGTAGGAGCATTGATAACAGAAAATGTTGCAGATAGAGCTATGTTGGGCTGGCTTACAAGGCTTGGATTAAATGTGGCAGCTCTCCCACGTGCAAGCTTGTACCAGCTGCAGGATAGCGCAACAATGGAGCTTCATGCCAAGGAAGGATACGCAGAACAGGTACTCAGTGAACAGAGAATTAATATATAATAGTTGAGCCTCCAATGAGATGAAGTCATCGCATAAAGTTAACATTTGGAGCAACTTGTAGGGGAACCATGTTCACATGCCCCTGAGCTGGAGATTGCACCAAGTTGCCTGTCAGCATACGAATCCACAAGCTGGAAAGTGGGTTCCATGAAGCAGAGGAGGAGGCCACGAGGATTTAGTTGCCTCTCAGCTTGTAGATCGCAGAGCTAAAACTACAAGTACCACCTGCAATGCCACCAGAAGTCACCGAGCAACACAAAGGAATCAGTAAATCTCGGTGAGAAACGATCGCACATGCCATGAAGGAGTGTACCAACTTGTTGGATTAGTCACTTATTATGCTCACTTCACTCAAGGAAGATCCAACCTGACAGCAACTGGAAACAAAGGCAAGGGATCTCCAACAAGCCTATGATAATGTCAGAGGAACCCTGCAGATGGTTGCTATTACGTAGTGTTTGGCCAAGATAAGGGAGGCTGTAATGTTCCAAATTTTTCTTCAATAAATTGGAACGTTAAATTTTGTCTAAATTCATTTAGGAGATGAATAATTGGGTAAGGAGTCCCAAAGATAATAAAAACATAAATAAAATCCCTCTAGTATGAAAAGGGATCAGCCATGGAACCAGATTTCACACCCTCATGTGTGAAAGGAGATATTTGCAAAGAGATTTGACCAAGTCAACCTGCACAAGGTATGAGTTGGAAAGCACTACATGACAACATAGGAGGGAAGCTTCTAGAGGAAGGGAAGCTTCTAGAGGAAGGGCCCATGAGGAGTCCCCAATTACTATATAAATGGAGGGGAGGAGAGCTATTGCCATTCATGCATATGTTTATGATATTGAGTTGGTCATTTTAACTTCTTTAGCAAGCTGGTTGTTTAACCAGTCTGCAGCACTGTTTAGTGCACAGAGTGTCTTTGTTCGAAGATCTCACCCTCAACCCTAAGGGACTTCAAGTGCCTGCTTGGGTGAGGTTGTCCCATCATTATTTCACTCGAGATGGAAGCATCATCCTCTAGGACAACGTTATTGCTGCAGCAGCATAATACTGTGTTGTAGGGTGTTGTCATGGAGACTCCACAAGACCATTTCCATTGCTTGTTTTTCAGAGGGAGAGTCTTTCTTTCCTTTGGAGGATCAGAGTGGAAGACATTGGATCTGATTTGTAGATCTTGGCATCAGGCCAATGTGTTCTTCATGGTATACTGCACAGTTCTTTCCTCAAATCTGCGTTATTACTAAAGGAGCAACGTTCCAGGGTTTTTGGCATCATTTTGGAGCTAGATCTCTGATGTGAAGGAAGCCTCCTTGCATCAAGGGTGATCCTTGGATTGGCCAACAAATCCAAGTATATTTCTGATCTGATACATTTACTGAAGTTTTCTCTTTAGAAATTCTAAATAGTTCTACAGATCTTCTGTAGTAAAACTCGGATCTGCTCTGGTATTTTCATGTATTGCTAAAATCCCGAAGGGGAATGTAATAAAGAGCCCTTTGGGAATTTGGTTCCATTATAGATCTTTGTTTTCATATATTTATCAGTTTCAGAACTGTAATATAATAAAAATAAGCTTCAGCCTCCTGGGAATAATGCTGAAGGGTTTCTGGGTCATTCTCTTGTCTTGCAGCACCTCAATCTTGAGGGGTTTTCTATGTAAAATTGTTGTTTAACCTTGCTTAATGCCTATTCCATGTTCCTAAACCCATTCTCTAATTTTTCATACTGTTTTACATCTTATACCTTTAGAAAATATGATGCCCTTGCTTCAGTAAATTTCTGCATACTCAAAGTCATGGGAAATCAGGCTTTTTCTTGACTAGTCGGGAAGGAGGAACTGTTTAACTTAGTAAAACACCTTTTATTTTTCTAAAATTAGAAATGCATATCCCTCTTGACCTAATCTAACAAATTCCAGAACCTTGACCCTTAATGTTACGCATATTTTCTTATACACTTAATTTAGGGCCAAAATCCTCACTTTTCCCCACTTTTTTGCCCATAAAAGCTGAATAAAGGTTTTTGGAGTATTTGGAGTGGGTTTCTGAGTGTTTTTAAACAAATTTTATTATATATGAAGCCAACTTTCTTGAAAAATTCGTTTTTCAAGCATGATTTGCTGAGAAATCCATTTTCGGGATATTACAGTGGTATTAGAGCATAGATCTGGCTCAGCCTGTGGATCTAGTTATCTATGAAAAATATGGAATCTCAAAACAGTGTGAAAATCATTCACCAGCCTTTAGTAGGCCAACCAGGATCACAATGGCTACATTTTTACTGCCAGTATTGAATGAGAAAGGGAGGCAGCATGATCATATACCCTTTGGAGACTATTTTCGTAAATGGTAGTCCATGGGGAAAGACTTCAGACCCGATTTTCCTTTCAAATATTACTGTTAGCTCAGGCAGGATGAAAGTGAATGGAACAATGGGGGATCTAGCATGTAGAGTTCAAAGTTGCAGCATACCACTAGGAGGTCACCTTTTCCCATGTATGAGCGATCCACTGATCCCTGTGAGTCTAAGCCCAAGAAGATCAGAACACTGAAAAATATGAGTTTATTCTCATCTATTTTCAGATCCAGAGAAGATGCATCCACCTTTGAGGAGGTCGAGAAGATTGAAGAAAAAGAAGAGGAAGTACCATGCACTTCCTATTCTCATCAAGAAGAAGATATTGAGCATGGAAGATATTTGGATCATGAGATTCTCAGTGATTACCTTGTTGAGTATAGATCTCAACCTAGAGCATTCATGGAGACTCTATATTTTCCACATTTCATCCAGTTGAAGGAAGAGAAGAGACCATGCTGTAGAAAAGAAATCGAAGGCAATAGAATTTTGTTGTCTACCTTTGATGGATCATTTAATGCAAGAACTTGGGTGAGAAAATTGGAGGCATTTTTCCTACTACATCTTGTAGCAGGGAAAGAAGCTATTGAAATATCACCACTACACTTGGAGGGTGAAGCCTATGATTGGTGGTGCAGCCAGTTGAGCCATGCAAGGGTGAAGACTTTTGCAGAGTTCACTCAAATTTTTATCCAAACCTTTGATGGAGAGAGAACAAAGAAAGAAGAGATCACATCATCTCTTGAGGAGACTTGTGATAATGCTATCACACTTAGGGAAGAGCAGCCACATGCATCAACAGTTGGGGTAGCCAACACTTTTGAGGAAGGGACTCTTGTAGCCCTACAAGAAGTTCCAAATGGACATCAAGGTATGAAGAGATTTCCACATTGCATTGCTGCAGCAAATTCTTTTGGAGATTTACTTTTGCAAGACCAAGCATCAAATCTCATTGCTACTATAGAGCAGCTTGGTTGCACTGTGCTATGCAACATGGAAACACTCAAGAAGGAATCAAGCCATCATTTTCATGAGCCATTGTTGGATTGTACATCACATTGGAGGTTGGGGTTTGGAGCCTTGAAGATTGATGGTAGACATCTTGGAGTAAGAAACCTTTTCTCCCTTCAAGATGACACTTTCTCAATGAGCTCTTCTCAAATCAAAGAGGAACTTCTACTTTCAGATCCAAGACCTCATTAGTTTTGGAAGATTATGGATGAAAGGGAGGTCTCAAGGAGAGATCTCATTGGAGATGCACTTCGACACACCATGGAATGCAATGTTTTTCTTCCCTTCTCACAAGAGCAGATAAAAGATGGAGGACATCTTAGGATGGACAACATCTCTCATGCTTGTGTTGGACATCCCTTGAGCTATACACATCATGATGGGAGGATTTTGCCTACCACCTATTTGATTCTTGATAGGGTCTCATTGATCCTTAAGAAGCTTACATTTCAAACTCCCATAAAGTGCAAAGACAGGAATTTGATTTGGGAGGATGGTAGCCCTCATGGGAGGAGTACCAAGATAAGGAGAAGAAGGAGGTATCCACAGGTGACTAAGTGGATGTGGTTGATGAGCAAGGAATTAGGAGGCCACTTGCAGATCTATGATACATGGCAGTAGGAGGCTGGTTACTCTTGAAAGAGTTTGGCCATCACTTGGAAAACACTCTTCCTAAGAATGGGAGGATGGAGAAAAGATGGCAAGATACTTGCATCATTGAGCAGCATAGAGAATGGATGCATGATTTTGATGTGTCTTCATAACATGAGATGTATGATGGAAGTATGAGGAGGCAACAAAATACTTTGTTTCTTTGCTTGGGAGAGCAAGGGTAGATTTGTTCTCACACTTTGTATGATGTTGCAGGAGGAGGGGATGGAACTATCTCCTTGATCTTTGATGATGATTGGGAAGCACTTCCATCTTGGGAAGTATTCGAAATTTGTTGTAGCATTATTGGAAAAATATTTGATAAGGAGCATGTCAAAGAACATAGTCGTATATTGACAGGAGCTTGGAGTGAAGACTTATGGATGAAGTGTGCCCAGCAGAGATATGGTGGATCCATAACCCATAGGTCCCACGATCACTTCATATTTGTTGAACTTGATGAACACAAAGGAGGTAATTATGATGGAGACATCTATGGCATATTCTTATTGACTTTAGTTTTCAAGCATAAGGAGGATTATCTTTTTGCAGCACATGGTTCATTCTTCTTCATAGCATGCCAAAACACTATGAAGGACTCATGTACGGACCCATGTACCATCTTGCTTCCAGCATATGATGAGAAGCTTGTTTATACATTCATTGATTTGCACACTCTTACCATTCTTATGCAGAGCATTGCTTCACAAGAGGGCAAGCTCGTCAAATTGCTCCATGAATTGTATTGCGCCAATCTACATGATGGAGGTAGCCATCTCTTTTGCGGCCTTGGGAAAATGTTTTATCACCACATGTATGTTTAGTTGCTGACATTGTTATAGACATATTTGGGCACTACAACCCCAATCACATATGTCCATAAACCAAGGGCTTCTAAGTCCCTAAAAGTGTTGTTTCATGCCGTAAAGGAACAAGGCCAGCTGATTACATCATCTCCCTAAAGTTCTCCATAGAAAACTACTTAAAACTGGTCAAAATTGGACCATACAGACTGCTCAGTGCAGAGGGTGTGATGCATCTCACCTGCTCAGTGTAAAAAGTGCAATGCATACTGAAAAGCCTTTCTGTAGGGTGCGATGGGCGAGAGTAGACAAATGGCAGAGACAGTTTGCAAGGTGGATGATCATGGAATCTTCTAGAAACTTCTTCTATGACACTTGCCTCTCTGAATTCGCCCAGGGATGAGTAAGAGATCATCAATCTCCAAGTGGAATCAGGAACTATCAGAGAGAGGACACTAATCAAAATCCTAGAAGATGACTCACCCCCCTACAATCATCTATATATGGATCTCTCATCCCAGAGATCCAGATGCTGGAATCTTGTATCTTGTAAGGAAGTGTTGTTGATTTCTTGGTGGAATATCATATTGTTGGGTGATCTAAGCTTTTCATGAGGTGGAGAAGGGCTTTCATGCTGGGAGGATGATGATGGGTCAGATCAATGGGTTGTAATCCTCTCTTCTAATCTTTATATCAATAAAGTTATTCAAGTTTTCCTCCACGTTCTTGTATGTTTGCTAATTTATGCATGTGTGTGGTCAATATATATCTGGTCCTATATTGTTTATGATTGTAGGTCTCTGCACTTTGAAGGTATTATGTTGCTTTGAATTTACAAGTACTCTTTGAAGCAGAGTGGTCAAGGGAGGAGCAGAAAAGATCCATCAAAGAGGAGAAGGAACAAGCAGAGAACCAAGCGAAAGATTGAGGTTGGTATTCTTTGCTGCTCTCCTATCTACTTCTCGTAAAGGAAAATGAAAGTAACTTTAATATGTTTGTTTCTAAGATAGCTACCCATTTTAGTGGGACTAGCAACTCTGCATAGACACTAGATTTCCCGATAACAAAACGGCGACTCTGTTGGGGAGTGAATCGCTTGTTTACTTGTCTATATTTTTTTGCTTTATAAACTTACAAATAGAGCTTGAAGTCAAGCCAGCTAGCCTTCGAACTGCATTTTCTATGCAAGTACAAAGTAGATCAATGCTGCTTTAGTCTATCTCCAAGTTTTGTTTATAAACTGAACAATTGATTTGCAAACATCCTCATTGCTCTGGTGGTGGCTCCAATAGCCTCATTAGATCAACCCCTGTGATTTGCATTTACTGACTATCATTTTCTCGGCTTAAATCCCTAAAGTGAGCTGCAAATTGTGACCAAGAACCCAATTGAAGTCTCATCCCTAGACCATTGCACCTTCTCCTCTTGGGAATGTGGATGCATCGCACCTCCCGTGTGCAGTAGGTGAGATGCATCGCTCTTTCCCTGTGTTACAAGTGCGATGATCAGAAAAGACCTCTCCTGCTTCCAGATTTTGGTTTTTTGTTCACTCTCTTCAACTTTATTCATGATTTTTTCTGTCTGTGATCAATATACCACTGTGGAAACTCCCTTCCTTTGCATGATTCAGCCTCCATAATACAAAGAACTATAAATGTTTTTATGTATTGTTTGCCATTTACGGTTCTCCTTTACAAAGAAGTAGCATAATCAAGCTGTCGTCTTTTGATTTGGAAGTGTTGCAAGTGTCATTTTCAGTCAAAGAAAAGAATCCTACTATTCTTGATGGTCGATTACACTGTTACTCTTGTATTTGATTTCAATTAATAGTTTTTCAAGTGTCAAAAGTAGTTTTCAATTCAAAATCGCAAAGTGTCTTCATTATCTTCCTTTCGTCTTTTGAAAAGAAAATCGTTAGTACTGTCGCTTGAAAAGATTCAGATTTGTACTTAGCATTCTTTTTGTCATTCACACATTAAGAAAGCGAAAACAAATACTTGCATGGGCATTTTCATTTAGACTGCTTGTTGATTTTTATTTAGGACAGTGCATCTAGTGTCTACTCTCTACTCTATGTTGAAAGAATCTCATTTTTCTTTCCTTAGTAGCTAGGATTTTCATTGCAAAAATAAGATTAAACAATTGTTTATCATCTTAGATTATGTATATCTACATCACGCAGTGAACCTGAAAGGAAAACTTCTTAAGAAAGATCAACTGTAAAATAAATTCAATGAACATAAAAATGGTTTGGAACCTAACGCACAACATTTATAAGTCTAGTCTAGAGACATATTCCAGCATCATAAAGCCTAGTAACTATCACTTTCATTGTAGGTTGGGTGATTCATCCTCTTTGAGACGACAAGTGCTAGTACAGAATTGTGCTCCCACTTACTGTCGAGTATATATTGGGAGACGACAATAGGCTATATCCTTCATCCTCAGGAAGCCATGTCTACCACCCTATCGATCACAATGCATTGAACACAACATTCGAGAAGATTGATTGCCATACTGTAAAAGGTATTCTGCAGTCTTGCGATTGGTTTGGTAATCCCTCTATCTAGATTTACAGAGTAGTCTCTTTCATTCCTTTTTAGACTCCTTAAAGGAAAAGGTCCATTTGAGCACTTGTCACTTCAGGCTCATTAAAAATCGAAGTTGACTAGAGTCTTCTTTAGCTTTTTCTCAACTCTTAAAAATTGAAAAAGCAAGTTGTATCAAAGCGTCTAAAATTTATTTTAATTGAAATAATGTCATTGTTCCCTCGTTGGTCTTAGGCTGAGAAAAATGGAGTCCACCAACCAAGGATTTCCCCTTGGGGGAAATCCTAGTCCTTTCTCTTCTTAGGGAGATGTTGGTGCACCTCATGTGGCCACATTGTCCCTCCCAGGACTGAAAATCGGCTTGCCAATATGGCTCTTCTCGACCTCTGTCATTCAAACCATTGTGATTCCTCAACAATCAAGTCAGCAACTAGATGATACTAGAGTTGCCCCCAAAACTTTTGCTTTGCTTGCTTCTCCCTCCCCTCCTTCCTCTTCACTTGGTAAAGCTGGTAAATCTAAAGACCAAGTAACTTAGAAGAAGAAGAAAGGGAAGGAGAAGGAGAAGAAAAAGAAGGAGCCAAAGGCAAAAAGGAGCAACTGTGCATCATCTAGCAAAAAATCCAAACACTGTACCGTCCAAATTGAAATCTCCATGTATCATTTGCAAAGGGGACCACTATCGTCAAGATTGTCCTTGCATCCCTTAGATCTTAAGGGATTGGTCTCCTCGTTTGCACAATCTGGTGTCATCAACCTCTGACAATCATGTTGAGAGTACACCGTCAACTAGTGAAAACGAAGTCTCTGGATAGAAAGGAAAATGTAAATTTCCTTGCAAATTGTGTGAAGGCAATCATGTCATCCACCATTGTCCCTTCCTGGATGAAGCTAAAAGAGTCTTGGATAACCGTCCTGCTTCACCGCTACGGCTTCCTCCTGGGTACAAGAAACTCTTGCCGAGTCCATCGCTAGTTGAAAATTTGACTAACACAACTTTGTGGTCAATCGAAGCATCTATCATTGAAGGTAAAACCTCTGAATCCATACTAGATGGAAGTCAAAAGGTCGAGATGGCACTCGACTCGGTCTTGTCTTCGGAAGGTCCATCTTCAAATGATACTGTCACCGAAGAGAATGAGAATGACACCGTTCAAATTATTTTTGTAAACATAGACTCCGATGAACATGGGGGAAATCTACCCATTCCTTTACCATAGGAAGGAAGTTCGTCAGGATCATATCCGGCCGTTTATTCGGTCCCACCTCTAAGCAACCTAGTCGTTTCCTTCGATTGGAATCTACTAGGCAGACCCCATTTACCATCTAATGTACCATTCTGAATCATTGTACAAGCTTACAGAATGGTCATGGTCAGTACCATCATAGACGAAGGGGCTTCTATGAGTATCCTTTCCTCAACAGCTTGGAAAGCGCTTGGTTCACCATCGCTTCTTCCTGAGATGTGAAATCTAACAGGCTTCAACAAAGGAACCAGTCAACCGTTAGGGATGCTTCCAAGTTTGGCTATAACTTTGAGAGGGAAAAATGTATATCTGAAAGTAATGGTAGTCCAAGGACCTTTAGATTATAATATACTCCTTGGGCGTGACTATATTTATAGCATGGGAGCCATTGTCTCCTCACTCTTTCGAGTAATGTGTTTTCCGCATGAAGGCCGAATGGTCCAGCTCATAGACCAGCTTTCATTCCCCAACTCACACATAGCTAATAGTCAAGTACCATCCCTAACTGGTCTTTTCATGCAAGTAATGTCTCATCAATCTCCAGTCTGTTTTCCTGAAGAACATGAGTAATTCGGTGGCCATGATTGAAACCCAGGGGGCATGCACCGTGGTCTGCTTCGGCAGGAAAACTTCAGGTATAGGGTAGGTTTCCGCGGAGGATATATGACTAGTCTGATACACCCATCTATTTAGGAAAATGGGATTAGACCAGAATAAGATGCCTCCGTAAGAAGGTAGGCCTTTCCCGACAGAGCAAATGTTTTATCTACAAATTGAAGGGTAACTTGGAAACTCTACTTCGTTATACCTAGGGGCATGCAAACCTTTTTGCGCACAAGTGAAAAGCAGCCAGTGTAACGCTAACACCATACTTTTGCTGACTTCAGCTGTTTAAGTTAGGTGATTGGTTTGATCGACTATTCACCTTTGCAGGGGCCAAATGGAACCAGCAAAGTAAAGGAAACGTTTTCCTACCTAACCTCAGTAGTTAATTAACCCCTAGGACAGTAGTTGGTTATTCCTAGCTTGCATGCGAAAGGGAGTGGAGCAAAGTTTCGAATGGTGCAAGCTCCTTAAAAACTGAACCTATCAATGAGAAATCCTTATTATATGACTTTTGTGATGCAGGAAAGTGTTCCCTCTGCTAACAGAGGCAACCCCTCTAGCCCTAGAGTGGGTCTAGTCACAAACAAGGACATATCAACAATAGATTTCCTTAAACAGTTAAAGTTGGAGGCCTACCTCAACCGATGGTCGATGGAGTTCTGTTGCATTGCTACAGCTTCCACTTCCTTCTCCTCAATGAGTGATCAACCTAAACAAAGCAAAGAAAATACAACAAAGCACGTAACCAGAAACAACAATGAACTATTTACTCACAAAGTCAAGAAGTCATGAGCTATCAAGTACATTTCATACAAGACATAGGAAAACATCATTGATTGCATTAATAATGAAATAAGAGTCATCTTACAACCAAAGTCTTGACATCACAAGCCTTCTCAGAAGGGTCCAGTCAACATGTTCTTCAAGAATTCATTCTTTGGATATGGATCTCCCAACATACAAGAGCTCTCTCACTCATAAGCTTTACACAAGATTAAATGCACTTCACAACTTTCCACAAGCTATCAAAAATCCCACACTTACCACACTCACACCAGCTATCTAGCAAACTCACAAAACACTAACAGCACTTCTCAACTAGCCAACTATCAAGAACTAGCAATGCATAGCAATGGTGAGAGTTTAAATAGGAGAAGGAGTCTCCATGAAAGGTGGAAAGGAGAGCTTATCATTAAGGAAGGTAGCACAATTGACGGAACTGCAACACCAGGGAAGGAAGGGCGACATAAACTAGGCCAACAACAAGGTCTGGAGTCATCTGGAAGGCTGACTATTGGAACAAATTCGCCCAATCTGGATCATCGCAGGCACATAACTGGGGTTTAGCACTAACATCGCTAATTATCAATACAGCTAGCCAGATCATCACTGAAGGAAACACATAGCCCCACGCTGGTGCTTAAAATCGGGCCATCATGGGAATAAATGTACTTCTGCACTGGCAGCGTGAATGGACTGTTCATGAGCACCTTTCAGTGCACTTCTAAAGTCCATAGCCGCAATGAGGCAGATACTTAGGAAAAGTGGGTCAATTGGCAGCATAGGAGAGAAATTGTCTGTCATGAGCATGTTTGACTCAGACACATGACACAGTGAGAAGACCGGGTGTGAAAGCAGCGATAAATTACTGTGTAACAACTATCATGAGTAGTTTTTATGTGAAGTTCAAGCTCGTTAAAAATTAAACCTAAGCAACGAGAAAATGTTCCCCTAGAGTTTAAAGCTCATTAAAAAATGAACCAACCTCCAGTAAATATGCGAATGCATTATCATCAGCTTTTTGAGCCCTGGTCATGTTCTTACCATAGCCTCCACTCTGTTTTAGTTGATCATATGCCTCCATTTGATTGTTTACCATTTTGAGGAACAACTGCAGTGAGTGATTCTGTTAGCCATCCTTGTGACACTGCTGTGATTGGAAAGATTCCAAACCTTACCTGGAATTAGCAGCTACCTGAAAATATCACCCGTTCCTCAAAAACGAGTCTCCTTTAAGCTCTTTTCATCTGACTCATAAAATATGAAAAGATTGCTGAGCAATTGGCCTCTCCAGCTCGTTAAAGCTACCGGAAGTGCTATCCCTCCTCTAGATTTTAATATTTTTGGACTTTAGGAATTATTACACAAAAAGATCGAGTGCTTGTTTTATTCGGCTCGTTGAAACTATCGAAAATTCATCCCTTTTGTATTATTTTATACTTTTTTAGGCTTAAGGGCTTATATGATGAAAAAGGATTACTGGAGTTTCCTTTTCGTCCCTTTTCAGACTCTCTAAAATTGAAAAATGATCGAGTTATCTTTGTTGTTAAACTCATTAAAACCAATAGCAACAAACTTGTCCATAGAGACGAGAACAAGTTTCATTGTCGCTAGGCTCGTTAAAACATAGCGATGGGTTTGCTTGAAGGGAAAATTATAGAACAAGAATATGTTATCCTCCTCAATCTTGAAAAAAATAAAGAGGTACTGGTCAGCAATGACTGGGGAAAAATTGGGAAGAAAAATAGAAGAAACTTTTTTGGTATCAAAGTCGCTCTTGAACATGACACTTTCACTCCATCACCATGATTGAGTTGGGTTGGGTTATTCCGTTCACCGATCATATTACCATTGGTCCACCGTACCATCCATCTTTGGGGTTAACGCTACCAATCCATTTCAGTGTTGCCGATATGTCCAAGAGAAGTCAATCAGAGAATTCACCAACCCATCTTGTGTCTCATCCACTGCAATACATTCATGCTCCATTATTTCATGATCGCCACCCTAAACCTTGTATCATCAGATCTTTTTCACCTCCATAAAGTCATTTTCTCCATTCCGTGTCATAGATGGTGGATTCATTAAGGCCCTCCTATGACAGGTCTCTTCTTGTCGACATCAGCTCATTATCCAAGAAGTCGACCTAGGAACAACCCTTTCAGTATGTTGAAGCTTGATGCCTCAATGGCAAGTTTCTCACTTCTGGTGACAGGTTTACATCAATGGCCTTTGACCAAGAGATTTTGCATGGTGTTCAACGCCAAGTCCCATTTTCACACCACGTGAATTGTATTGTAGTACCTTGAGGGTCATCATCACTATCGGTGATTCCTCTCGCGCCTGTTAATAGCTTACATCATTGGCTGGTAATCAGGCGATGTCTTTCCACGTTCGACTCCAAAACATTTTTCACATGGATCAACTTGTACTTTAGGCGAACATTGGATGAGTTTGAAGACCCTGGATCTAGTTTCATCCATCTGGGCTGCGATATATTTAGGAAAATAAAGACATCAAATGTACATCATTACCACACAGATGATCATCTGAATCAAAGGATGATGGCTCTATCAGAATCATCAGTCTGCCACACAGATGGTTGTTTGTCCTATGTACATGAAAAAGAATTTATAAAGCTGAGCATGGGAATGCCCGCCTCAGCTAGATCATGAAAATGTTGTTTATATAATTTATTGTATTGTATCTTATTACAGGTCACCTTCTAGTTCGAGAAAACCTCGGATCCTCATGATAAAGCATTTCACCCGACATCAAAATATTTTCGACCTCATGCTTTAGGGGGCAACTATTATAGACATATTTGGACACTGCAACCCCAATCACATATGTACATAAACCAAAGGATTCTAAGTTACTACAAGTGTTGTTTCATGCCCTAAAGGAACAAGGTCAGCTGATTACATCATCTCCCAGAAGTTCTCCACAGAAAACTGCTCAGAACTAGTCAAAACTAGACCATACAGACTGCTTAGTGCAGAGGGTGCGATGCATCTCACTTGCTCAGTAAAAAAAGTGTGATGCATACTGAAAAGCCCTTCTGTAGGGTGTGATGGGTGAGAGTAGACAAATGGCAGAGACATTTTGCAAGGTGGATGATCATGGAATCTTCCAGAAACTTCTCTTGTGACACTTGCCTCTTTGAATTCGCCTAGGGATGAGTAAGAGATCATCAATATCAAAGTGGAATCAAGGAATATCATAGAGAGGACACTAATCAAAATCCCAGAAGCTGACTCACCCCCCTGCAATCATCTATATATGGATCTCTCATCCCAGAGATCCAGAGGCTGGAATCTTGTATCTTGTAAGGAAGTGTTGTTGATTTCTTGGTGGAATATCATAGTGTTGGGTGATCTAAGCTTTTCATGAGGTGAAGAAGGGCTTTCATGCTGGGAGGATGACGTTGGGTCAGATAAATGGGTTGTAATCCTCTCTTCTAATCTTTATATCAAATAAGTTATTCAAAATTTCCTCCACATTCTTGTATGTTTGCTAATATATGCATGTGTGTGGTCAATATATATTTGGTCCTATATTGTTTAAGATTGTGGATCTATTCACTTTGAAGGTATTATGCTACTTTAACTTTACAGGTACTCTTTGAAGCGGAGTGGTCAAGGGAGGAGTTGCAAAGATCCATTAAAGAGGAGAAGGAACAAGTAGAGAACCAAGCGAAAGATTGAGGTTAGTATTCTTTGATGTTCTCCTATCTACTTCTTGTAAAGGAAAACGAAAGTAACTTTAATCTATTTGTTTCTGAGATATCTACCCATCTTAGTGGGACTAGCAGCTCTACATAGACACTAGATTTCCCGATAACAGACATGCATAATTAACCATGTAAAAAGAAACATTTTTCCATGTACTTTTATCAAGAAACAACTTGCAAAACTGCGCTATCACTATGGGGAAAGTTGTTGGTACTTTCTTGCGTCACTTGTAAGCTTCAGTATTTTCTTTATTTTGCTGTTAATCATGTCTTCATTTGCTGATATAGATCAGATTTGTATGGGAGGCTTGATTATGAGGGAGACACATGAGCTGGATGTGTCCGTGAGTGGGAAAATTCTCACAATTTCTGCACTACATGTTCTAATGGGAGCATGAGAGGAGATATGGCCAGCAAAGCCAAATGTTTTTTCTCTTTTGAGGTGGGCCATAAGATTGATATTCATCCATTGTATAGCCATGGGCAAGTGCTTGATCATGTATTATTGTTGTTACACTCAGCCATTTAGTATCCTTTAGTAGATGTGATGAATCATGGACATTGCTTGCCATGTAATTTTCTGAAGTTGCAGTGGATGAGACTGCATTGTGTCCTTATGAGAAATTGTTTGCATCGTGCATCATCATGTAAAACCTTCAGCAAACCTCTCATTAGGATGTCCCATGATGACCTTGTCCTATTCTTCATGGATGGATTGTTTTGGGCCAGCTTGTTCTTCATTGTTGGAGGAGCCTTCTTTGGAGGATTGTTCTTCACTTTGCCATTGGAGGGAAATAAGTTTGTAGCCCAGGATCAGCATACACTCTACACTTGTCATTAGTGGAGAGAAGGATAGCAAGGGGTAAGCTATGATGCTTGCCAAGTTTAGATTTTCAGCCCACCTTCATTACCAGAGCTTGAGGTGGAAGGATATTTTCAGGAGTTGCCTTGTTGGGAGGTGGCTAATTTTGTTTGGATGATTGCTTGGGGATGGAGGATCCACATAAGGGAGTGTTCCTCATTATATTTCAGAATCCATGCCTTGAGTGGTGATTCTTCAGTTCTATCCTTGCAGTTGCTTGGGGACAAGCAACATTTGGGAGGGGAGGATTGTAATGTTCCAAATTTTTCTTCAATAAATTGGAACATTAAATTTTGTCTAAAATCGTTTAGGAGATGAATAATTGGGCAAGGAGGCCCAAAGATAATAAAAACATAAATAAAATCCCTCTAGTATGAAAAGGGATCAGCCATGGAACCAAATTTCACACCCTCGTGTGTGAAAGGAGATATTTGCAAAGAGGTTTGACCAAGTCAACCAACACAAGGTATGAGTTGGAAAGCACTACATGACAACATAGGAGGGAAGCTTCTAGAGGAAGGGCCCATGAGGAGTCTCCAATTGCTATATAAATGGAGGGGAGGAGAGCTATTTCCATTCATGCATATGTTCATGATATTGAGTTGGTCATTTCGACTTCTTAAGCATGCTGGTTGTTTAACCAGTCTGCAACACTTTTTAGTGCACTGAGTGTCTCTGTTCGGAGATCTCACCCTTAGCCCCGGGGGACTTCGAGTGCCTGCTCAGGTGAGGTTGTCCCATCATTACTTGGCTTGAGATGGAAGCATAATCCTCCAAGACAACGTTATTGCTACAGCAACATAATATTGTGTTGTAGGGTGTTGCCATGGAGACTCCAGAACACCACTTCCATTGCTTGTTTTTCAGAGGGAGAGTCTTTCTTTCCTTTGGAGGATCACAGTGGAAGACATTGGATCTGATTTGTAGATCTTGGCATCAATCCAATGTGTTCTTCATGGTATACTACGCAGTTCTTTCCCCAGATCTACGTTACTACTGAAGGAGCAGTATTCCAGGGTTTTTGGCATCATTTTGGAGCTAGATCTCTGATGTGAAGGAAGCCTCCTTGCATCAAGGGTGATCCTTGGATTGGCCAACCAATCCAAGTATATTTCTTATCTGATACATTTACTGATGTTTTTGCTTCAGAAATTCTGAATCATTCTACAGATCTGTTGTAATAAAACCCAGATCTGCTCCGGCATTTTCATGTATTGCTAAAATCCCCAAGGGGAATGTAATAGAGAGCCCTTTGGGCATTTGGTTTCATTATAGATCTCTGTTTTCATGTATTTATTAGTTGCAGATATGTAATATAATAAAAATAAGCTTCAGCCTCCTGGGAATAATGCTAAAGCATTCCTGGGTTATTCTCTTGTCTTGCAGCACCTCAATCTTGAGGGATTTTCTATGTAAAATTGTTGTTTAGCCTTGCTTAATTCCTATTCCATGTTCCTAAACTCATTATGTAATTGTTCATACTTTTTTACATCTTATATATTTAGAAAATTCGTTGCCCTTGCTTCAGTAAATTTCTGCATAATCAAAGTCATGGGAAATCAGGTTTTTTCTTGACTAGTCAGGAAGGATGAACTGTTTAACTTAGTAAAACGCATTTGTTTTTTATAAAATTCTACATGAATTTCCCTATTGAGCACATCTAACATATTCTAGAGCCTGGACACTTTATTTTACGGATATTTTCTTATACGCTCATTTTAGGGTTAAAATCCTCACTTTTCCCCACTTTTTTTCCCATAAAAGCTAAGTAAAGGTTTCTGTACTATTTGGAGTGGGTTTCTGAGTATTTTTAAACACTTTTTATGATATCTGAAGCCTACTTTCCTGAAAAATGCCTTTTTCAGGCATGATTTGCTGAGAAATCCATTTTCGGGATATTACAGAGGCCCAAGCCCTAAAGATACAATTTGATGCTTCTAGATAGAAGGAAGTAGTGATTAAAGAATGTATATAGTGTTGTCTTGATAAGGCATTCACAATTCCCACCACCATAGAGTGCAAGGTGGCCCACATGTAGGCAGAATAAGGATCAAGTGAAGTAGCTGAAACAGAGACAGATGTGTTGGTGGCTTGGATTGAATAGGTACAATGGATGGAAGAAGAGTTTGCTGCAAGTACGAGTGAAGCATAGAAGTTACTGACCGACCTCCGCAAAAGTATTGTCACACCAGCCGAGTGACTCGAGACAAGTCACGATGATTGTGTTGGGGGACTGTTGTGTAGCGTAGGCTCCACGTAGCATTTTTGGGGTTCAAAGCCCACAATTTTGGGTAAAGAGTAAGGTAAAGACTCCGCGAAGTGTGCAGAGTGCAAATTGTAAGAAGTCAAGTCAAAGGGTTGTTCGCGCAAAAATAATGTAAAATAATAAGAAGTGAGTCGGCCTGCCCATGGTCCACGGACCATGGGAACATATAAATAGAGCAAGGCTCTATGGTTAGAAGTTAGTTTTTGGGTAGTCTTGTTCGGATCTTGATGTGTATGGGTTTGTGAAGGAAATATTCTCTACGTCTGTAAGTCTGAGTCGAGGGTGGTGGTAGAGAGATAAAGGCTCTGCAGCTGTGTGCATAGAGGCCTCGTAGAGTCTGCAACTATGTGTGCAGACCCCTACAGCTAATTACATAGGCAAAATCTGGTTGTATTGGCGAAAGAGTTGAATAAAGATAAATTGAGTTGGGAATACTGTGTTGATTCTGAAATACTGTGGATATGGTTAATTTCTGGTTTATATATCTATTTGATCTGTGCGCTTATGCTTATGTTCTAAGTTTATGCAAATTATCACATTTCTGAGTGCGCGCATTGGTTATCTCTATTAAATGTTTGCTTAAAGACTGTAAGAAGTAGATCTGATCTGTAACAACCTCAGTATTAATAAATAGTAAGGATTAGCCTTGTTCCAGATCTTCGTAGAAGCAAAGTGGCGTAAGGCCCTAGAATGATGCGCGACTCCTCCAGACCACATCAAGACATCCCAATGGTGTGAAAACTTGGTTCCAACACCCTCCCCTGCTAGCTTGGATGAGACCTCAGTCTGCGCTCCATGACTGTTGCCGAAAGGGCTGGTAGTTGTAGGATTTGTTTGGCTAATAACTCTTCCGAACCTAGGTCAAGCCCTAATAAGCCAACAAGTTTCTTTCTAATTTGCACTAATTTTGAGACCCAATCAGAAAATATGATTGGTGCAATTATTTTAGCATCATACATCCTCTGAATTTCTTTTTCTATCGTAGGTAATAAGACAGGATTGATCCTTCTTAGTTTTTGTTTGAAAGGCTTCTGATTTTCTTTTATAGGAATTGTGTGTTGGATGATGTTGGTGTCATAGGATTTAAGGTCCTCATAACTCCAAGAAAAAACATCCCTAAATTCTTTCAACAACTCAATGTACTTAACTTTTTCAGTTGGAGGTAATGATTTTGAGAGTTTGATGATTTTAGGATTTTCATCAGTGCCTATATTACATTCCTCAATGTCAGATCTTAATGGTTCCATATTAGGTTTCCTAGGAACATCATTTGAATCATATAAATCTTCCAGTGGGGTTAATCCATTCGGTAAGAATTTATCCTTTAGATTAATTACATCAGTTTCTTCGTTGATCATTTCATCAATCTCCATTAGTTCTAAGTTATCTACATCTGATTTGGTAAATTTAGTTTAGTTAATTCTATCTATTTTATCATCTTCTATCTCATTTATTTCTATATTATCCTTAGTGTTAATATCTATGGATGTATCCAAGCCTGGAAATAGTTGGTGACTCTCAGATGGCGATTGATATTTTCAAGAAACTTAGCAATGGTAGAGATTGGGAACGAATAACAAGCAGTTGGAGGACAGCCGGAATTGTTCAGGAGATTGCAGGTTTGATAAGAAGGATTGAATACAAAGTATTTTTCCATGTTAGAAGAATTGGGAATCGTGCGGCTGACTTCCTGGCGAATTGGGGCTGTAAAGGACGGGACAGCAAGGTAGACAGCCAATGGAAATCGATTGGCGCCAACAGGGATTGGCTAGATTTGGCAACGATTATTAATGAGGATCATGCACAGGAAACACGCGAGAACGTCAGAAGAAATGAGTTGGACAGGTGAAGGGGATGGAAGATCCTGATTCATGAATGCAGGCCAGTTGGGACAGAAGAGTGATTTGATGGGAATGCACCGAACGGCTCACTGAAGGCATGCGAGGAAGAAAGCTCAGGATCATTACCACTGTGAGATAATTAATGCATGCGGTCGGAGAGGAGGATGGAGCGGCTTGTCAAATCTGCTGACGGTAATCTTGAATCCGGGAATGATGGCCAGGAGAGGCAACATCCCGGTTATTAATCGACGGCAGTATAATACCGATTCAGGCGCGTACTTTGACGGTAGCAATGTTATAAAATCCCAGACTGGCAAGAAAAAGCCGCAGTTCTACTTTTTCCTAACTCAGAGCGCAGAGAGCGGGATAGGAACGTTCCAGCGAGGTATAATTATCCCCCACAGGCACCAGAGCATATCTCGTGGCATTATTCGAGCTACCATGGAGACTAGGGTGAAATCTAGGGCAACGGAGGAGCTGAAGAGCACAGCGGACAAGAATAGGGATAGGAAAGGCAAGACTATTGCAAATGAGGAGCTCCCAACTGAAATTTTTGAGATTGAAGATGACCCTGCGGATGCCGACCCCTGGTGTGAATCTCACTGGAAGTATATAGCCCAGGGCAACGTTACTAGTGCTAGGAACCAGCAGGCGAAAGGGGAGCAGCCTGCCCCTCTGGAGGAATAAGTTAGGAGATACGGCAGGAAGAGAAATGTTAAGGCTTCGGGGAATAGAGCAACCGCGGGAGGTATGTGGGGTCGGAGGCAGAGGAGGAACGTAGGCGATGGAGGGGAGAATTCCACGCAGGAAACGTCTCCCAGGAAAAAAGCAAGGAGCTCGATAGAACAGAGAGTCCGCCAGGCTGAGAGAGCCTACCACCAGAACACAATCCCAGAGGTCAGAAGAATTATACAACACCTGGAGGAGGAGTCTTTACAAGGCCAATCTAACGAAGAAATGGAGGATTGGGAATTCTTATTGCAGGACCCAGGTAACACTACGGGCATAATGTCTCTGTTCAAGCAATTGCTCCACATGTATTGGGTGATGAAAAGGTTATTGGAAAAAGCTCTTGAGCAAGTTGCTACGGAAATGGCAGAAATAGCGCAAGGACGTCCAGAGATGCGTAGGGAACTGAGGTTCATTCACATTGCTCTAGAAAGACAAGAGGAGAAATTGGAGGAATTACATCAGCTGTTGAAGGGAGATCACCAGGGCGCAGACGATGGAGCAAACCAGCAACTTGTAACTGAAGATGTCTGAGTTCAGATATGTATAGGAAAATACATAATTTTGCTAGTTATAGTTTCATGCATGCTTTAGATAAAGGGAATATTTCTATGCAGATTAGTAGGATTAGAAGTAATCAGGACTGTTTAGTCCATCTTGCTAAGATTTTCAGACTCTGGGCCCTTTATTTTTGGTCGGCCCTTAAAAACTTTAGATGGTTTAAATACTCAGTTTCCCCATGCAGGCGAGTTATTTTGTTCTTGATCTATGTAATGTTTTATTTTCTATAAAGTAATAGAAAGAGTCCCACCTCAACTTACAAAATAAAATATCTATGGATGTATCAGTATCTAAATTATTATTTACAAACTCTTCTTCTGAAGTAAAAAGTTATTTATCTATTTATCATTAATAAATATTTACCAATTCTTCAAATTATCTGGAATTGCAGGTCTGTGCCTAGCCTCAGCAGTATACTGATAGTTAGGTTGGAAGGGTAATTTACAATTGCTGGCAAACATTGATTAACTATGGGCTTGCATGTTATGCTTTCTATGGATGTCTGCAAGCTTTGTTTCTAGGAAAGCGTCAAGTATTTCTACAATAGTATCTCTATAGAAACTTAATCTAGGGCCTTTAGTCATATATACAACATCAATCTATTTTCCAATTAGTTTAGAGTCTCCCATAACATAAACGCTTTTTAGCTCCTAGGTTCCTAACTAACTTAAGACCTAAAATTAATGCTTCATATTCAACTAGATTATTTGTACATTTAAAATTCAATCTATATGCATGGCCTTATGAGTAATTATTCTCCAAATTATATATCCACACTCTTGCTCCTGCTCCTCACCCATTTACTAATCCATCAAATTCTAAATGCCATAATATTTCATGATCATAATTTTCACTATCTAGTGGAAAAACTTTTCATCATTCACAGCAATTAGACCTTCTTGTTCATTGAATAGCTCTATAGTCTGATTAGTCCCATTTTGTGTAGAAATTTCAATTTCTTTTGGTTCTGTATCAGTACTATCTAAAAGTGTTTCTTGACTTTGAACAACATTATACAAGATAAAAGAGTCAATATATGGGTGTATGGAGTAGATGGGAAAGTTTTGAGGTCGATCCTAGCTACTTACCATATATTTCATTAAGGTTTCTCAGTATAGTTTCTTAGGTTGTCCAAAAACAGAGATTGTTGCATATGACATATCTTGTTGTAGAGATCCCTGAAGTTTAGCTCCCCATGATCTTGATAATAGCATGACATTCTTTGGTGGGATCTTAGCAACTACAATGTCCATAAGGATGATTTTGGCCAGGTATTGGACTAAAGTAACACATAGGTCTTTGATTAATCCTAGACATTTTACTTGAGTAGAGTCAAATGAGAATAAGCCTTTGTAAGGCCTTGTAATGTCTAGGTTTAACTTTTCCATTACTAATTTGGGCATTAAATTGTGAGAGGCCCCAGAATCTAACATTGCATTGTGTAGAAATTTTTCATGGATACTAAGGCTTATGTAAAAAGGTGGAACTCCTCCTTCCAATGGTTTGCCATTAACATCAGGACCAAATATAAGTTCTTGTTTATCAACAAACAAGTTAACTAAATCCTCATTTTCAGAAATGTTTAAGGTCTAGTTTATCTGTGATTTGTAAGTTTCATTCTTGATTAGTTCTATTAAAGGGACTGGAATCTTTTGCTTTTCTATCTTTTCTCCCAAATTGAAAGGCAAAGAGGTTTTTTCTATCTGAAGGTTTGGAGTTTTAGTAGTAGGGATTTGAGTAGGATTATTTTCTTTTTCTTTATTGGGGATCTCCTTGTGTGGATTTTCAAGTGGAATTGAAGTGGATGGTTGATCAGCCAAAAGGTTGATCAGAGGTTATATTTACAATTATGGGGCCAGAAGGATTTGGGTTCTACCTAGGGAGGATTTGGAGGATCTTTGAAACAGGGGCTTCTTTTATCTTCTTGGGTTGATTTTGTGTTGTTTTCTTGGTTTCGTCAGGGACATTATCATTCCTTTTTCTTCTTATATTATATTGCTTGAGGACTTCAAAAATAATAGAGTCATCTCCTTGTTTATAATCAAATGATTCACCAGACTGTACTTGTAATTGCTACAACATATACAGTTCCTACTCATCTTGGGTTAGAAAAACAATGTCTTCATCATTTATTCTCATTAGGTTAATTTGTGTATCATGCTCTAGATTTTCTGGCTAGGATGTTTCCACATAATTTTCTTGAAAAGGAGGCCTTATGTTTTGATTTGGTCTGTTTTTCCCTATGTTTTCGTTATTTCTAAAATTTGGGTTTCTAATTGGAGGCGCTTGTTGGTTATCCCATTGGGGTTTTCTTTCCATGTTACCTATTCTTTCCATTAGTATTTCCATGTTTTTGGCCAAGTTATCTATTTTAATATCAGATGGTGAAGTTTCTTCTTTATCAGTTCTCTTTTCATTTCTAACTCTAGCCCTTTTAGCTAACCAATTAGCTTCTACACTAACAGCAATGCTTTGCATTTCTTCTAACATTAGGGGGTTTCTTTCCCTATGTTGGTATGACATATTAGTATCAAAACCATCAGGGAACTTTATTAACGCTAAGTTAGGTGGGGGTCTAAGATTAAGTGGGATTGCATTATATATACTATTGAATCTAGTGCAGTAATATTGAATAGTTTCATTAGGTCATCTCTTCATATTCTCATATTCTGAAAGGATTTGTAAGGGATTATTTTCTTTTCCCACCTATCAATAAACAACTTTTGGAAATTTTCCAGGTTTGCTATATGGTTGGTAGGAAAGGCTTTAAACCACTTCTTGACATCACCAGTCAAAGATTGGGAAAAAATTCTCATCTGGACATCGTCTTCATCTAATTCATGTAGTTCAAAGAAGTTAGACATCTTGTTTACATGTTGTTGGGCAGTGTAGTGACCAATAACATCAAACAAGGGAACCTTACTCCAATAATCTACAGGCATAGCATGAAATTGGGCATGTAAAACAAGAGGAGCATATCTGTTTGACATTGTTGTTGATTGGGAGGGGATAAGTTGTGGGGTTGATATACTTGGGATTAATGTAGTAATGGATGGAGAACCAGGACTAGTAAGTGGTGAATGAGTAATGATAGGCTGGTGAAGGAGTGAAGGTGTAAATGGTGGTGCAGAATGGACTTCAGGAGGTATTGAAGTCGAAGGGAATAATGCTGAACTAAAAGTAGTGGAGATCTATTCAGAAAAGTGAGGGGTAGTAGTAGTAATAGATGATTGTGGAGATTTCATAATGTACTCATTAATTGATATATTGGCCTATTGGACTTCAAGGTCTGCAATGAAATCAAGATCTAGAATAGTTTCACATATTTCACTTTCAGACTTTTTTTTAAATAATGAAAGAGGAAATTGCTCATCAAAGGGAAGATCTTCTAAAAATAATAACTCATCAGGGCATGAATTAGCTTTAAGTAAAGTTGTTTGACTAACTAAACTTTCTCCTTTTTTAGTTTTTCTTGAAATCAAGTTGGGATTATCAACTACTAGGGGAGGGTTGGGATCTGGATTAGCCCTAGTAAAATGAGTCTTCTTAGAAACCATAATTTCAAATTTTTAATTGTTTTTGTAATATTTTTCAATTTGACTTCTAAAAAACAACTTTAAGAGGCTCAAAATGTAGAATTAGAAATTTCTTAAAGCTTTATTAGGACTGACGAATTGTTCGTTCCCCAGTGGAGTCGCCACTATGTTATCACTCAGAATTTTCTCTAGAAGTTATTAGAAGAAAGAAAATGGCCAAGGTAACCACAAACAAACTTTTAGGCATAGGCTCTAGCCAACCTAAGTCTAGAGAAGGCTCTCTCTATATGATTTAGCTTTGTTTGATGGGGATTTTAGGTTAGTTCTTAATGCTCAATGGGTTTTTAATTTGTATTGAAGATTGGGTGGTGGGGTTCTTTAAACAGATGGATAGGATGATGTCTCTAGTCCATTGGGCTATGGAGTCAATGAAATAGCAGCAAGACTGGATCAACTCACTAAAGGGAATGTTCAAAGGGCAAGATAGCAGAGTAGAGTGCAAGTCTTTAGGCTAGAGGGATGGAAAGGTTTTAACCAGGCTGAGAGAGTAATTAAGAATCCTCAAACCAGGATTGAAATAAGGAACAGAGGATAATCAGAAACAAAGGGCAATTAATAATCCTTTTCTATAGATTAAAAGGAAACAACCTAAACTAAGGAGCAATTAAGAATTCCTTAACTTAGCTCATCTGTAGAAAACATGTATTTGCCTAACTATTATAACATAGTGTAATTAAACAAATTCTGATACAATATTCCAATTATGGTATTCAGATTTAGATCAACAATATGGAAAAACTTTAAGAGATAACAACAACATGAGAAAATACTTGTCTACACCTCACTCTGCACATGAATCCTTTGAAATATATGGTCTTTATTCTTCATTCCAACTTGTTGGCTTAGTCAATCCTCCAATAGCTTTATAGTCTTACGATCAAGAAGTATATAGAAATGTCTAAGAATCCACACTACATACTTTGAATAGTGAAGTATTTATACTAAGGTTTTATTACAAATATCTCAAACTCACTTAAGATTTAGTCTAGGAAATATAAATATCTTCCTGTAGGAAAATAGAGGAAGCTAATGAACTGCTTTCAAGTTGTCCCTTTTATTGTGGTATTACTGGCTATTATGGTTTTTTTTTAGCTCTTTATGCTCTTTTCTGTTAAATTATCATGCTGGAGGCTTTATTTACTTCAGGCTTTCATCTGATACTCTTTGTCACTAATACTCTTTCACTCTGATGACCTGTCTTTATCCTTCACTTTGTTTTTCCCTCTACTGCACAATTTAACATTTTACTATGCTTTTCCATAGTAAATTCCTTTGTTTTCTAAGTCTATCAACATCGAGAATTGGATTTTGATCAACTCTTAGTATGTTTTATTTATTTCTCTTCTAACTACATCTTCGGTCTGGCTCCTCTGTTCTGACCGTCAAATCCCTGTATAGTTGTCTTCTTCTCATTTTTGTGTATAATTGTCTTCATCTTCTGTTCCTTGTATATTGGTCTTCTTCTTCTAAATATGGGCTTTTAATCATCTTCTTGGTCGATTCTTGGAGTAAAGAGGTTTTGCAACTAGTATCAAAACTGTTTATCCAAGCTCTCACTTTGGATGATTACCTGTAAAACTCAGCAATTATTAAGAAAACTCGGTCAACTGGAAAGGCACTTGATGGCTTCATTTGCAATGAGATGCCCGAGGAAGGGGTCATGGCAACATTTTGGACATAAAGGGAGGTGAAATTGCATTGTAGAGGCTTAGGGTGGCACTGAAGGGCTTAACAAGTTTACACTGTTAAACAGGCAAAAGTCTTGAAAACACGGGTTTTCAAGGTTTTAAAACTTAACAATAAACTCTTCAAATATGGCACAAAGTTTCATACTTTTGGAGGATAGGTGGTTTATCAAATCAGCAGGGAGGAGGTTTTAAGGGTCGTTGCACCTCTTTCGTGGTGTGGAAGGTTTTGAGGAGGGGTCACCCGATGTGTGTCAGAGCTTGACATGTATCTATCGAGGGGTCGGGGAGAACTGCCTTATTGGGTGGGTAAAGGCAGGCTATCAGGCTCAACCAATATGGCTTTGGGCTGTAGGATTTGGGCAATTGCGATCTGATGGTAGTTGGTGGAGAAGCTATGCGGAGGAAATGAACAAGAGTTGGGGGGGGCAATGGGGTCTTAGTCATAGTAGTTTGGGATTAGTTTAGGAATTAATCATGGGTTTTAAATGATCAGGTCAGGCTTAATGAGGGAATTTAAATATTTGGGTAAAAGTTTGGATGTTGGGTGCAGCTGATACAATTGTGCATCATTGGATTTGAGTGCGGATGATCGGACAGTGGTCGAGTCGATGAAGAAGCACAAGTGAAATGTACAAAGGATTAAGGGGGGGTCGAAGCTTTTAATCAGAAGAAATTTTGGGTTTATTTGGGGTTAATGGGGGTTTTATTTGTTTAGTCGGGATAAGGGGTAAGCATATTATTTTTTATTTAAAACTAAGGGTTGGGGTATTTAATTAAGGATTTAATTATTATTTAAGGGAAAAGGGTTATAATGGGATTTACATAATAAAATTAGTAATTAATATGAAATGAGTGGGTGGGGTGGGTTTTTTCTTAGTAAAAGGGTAAAGGGTATGTGTTTGTGCATTTAGCTTTATACTTAGGATAAAAGGCTTTTTGTGGGTTTTTTGAGTGAAAAGGAATTTACATCGGGGGGTATTCACTTTTCCTAGGTCAATTGAGTTTAAACTTAAGAGAAGGGGTTTTGTTAGAGTAATGAGGGGAAATGGATTGTATGATTGGAGAATGATTTTAAGAAGGGGATTCTAGCACTTGTGTCCATAAGTCCTTAAGTTGAGGGTCTGGTCCCACCAAACGTCAGAGAAATGCTCTGAGCCTCTTTGACTTGTAGTATTAAAGGTGCTTAGAACATACTTGTGGATAGGAAATTAGTAAGTAAAAGGGAAAAGCAAATGAGGGGGAGTTAACCACATGAACTTGTAAGCCTTTGTATTTTCCTTCATAGTTGACCATAAATGTTGAAATATGTATCTAAGAATGATGCATGTGTTTTGATCTACTTAACTTTGTAGTTCAACAACCTTTCTTCTACTTACCCATTTCTTACCTCTAACATATTTTCTTCATTTCTTAGGGTGCATTTAGGCTAGCAAACCATTATTCATCTATTTTTCTTTTGAAAAGTAATCTATCTAATTCTAACCTTATATCATCCAATGGCTCAGATTAAGCTTATGAGCCCCTTTTATTTTCTCTATCTAACTATGATCCACCAAGGTTAAACTATTTGGTTAGATTTTATTCTCTAATCTATAAAGATAAAATTCAAAGCATGGAATAACCATGATTAAACTATTTGATTACCATGGATTGTGGCATGAATACCAAGTTGCACGCAATCATTATTATGCATAAAAATAAATAGTAATGGCATTTAGACTTGCACACTTTCATGGTATTTTTGGTTTTCGAGGTTCATATACTTTCATTTTTTTGACCTTCTCTTATTCTTTTTGTCCTTTGATTTTTCTGTTAGGACATACCCTCTTTACATTTTTTAATTTTTTATAATATGGAAAACATTTGCATAAAGCAAAGGTATGTACAATATTACAAGGCTTAACCTTAGTTATTCAAAATTATGACTCCTATTGGTATAGGAACCTAATATCTTCAACGAACAAGATTAAGTCTATAATCAATGGCTACGAGTAAAAAATGACTTGATCTGCCTTCTAGATCATTCTCACCCATATTTTGACTGATACCCATTTATATTTTAATTTCCCCAAGTTTAAACTTAGGAACTCCATTAAAAATATTAAATATTTTAATAAAATACAATCTGGGTGGAATTTCACCAAACGGTTTCTCAGTTCTTTAGAACTCATTTTCCTTAGCCTCTCCACGCTTTTTCATGGCTAAAGTACATCTGATGCTACCAAAAGCTAACACATCAATGTCTTCACGTTGTGAACATGTAGGTGGCGTGGCTTTCTAATTTGATATTTAAATTATCCTTCACTCGGCTTATAAATTTGCTTGACATTAAGTTGAAATGCACAACCACCCTCAATTAATTTTTTCTTTGTCAAGTTATGTCGAATGGAATTTTGTTTTGTTTTAATAATGTCATCCTCTAAATCAGCTCCTGGTGTAATGAATTCCTTGCTTTCTTTTGAATTTTCACTAGGATCTTCACTGCTGGCCTTGCTTTTTGAGAATGATCAAATCTTATTTTCTTCCTCATATTTTCTTCTATATAAGTAACATCCTCATCATCAACTAGAACATAGACATTCTTGGGCATTTTTACTTTTTTTCTTTTATGACTCTTCTCCTTTCTAACATCAATTATAATCTCATCCTCAGTAATGGCAACATATTCTTCAACTCCAGTTTTAACTTCCTCCTCTTCAAAAGTAACATGTCTAGCCTTTATATATTTATCCACTATACGCATTCTTTGTTGATCCCTTGGATGTAGTTTTGTAGCATCATCTTTTCTATATCTTCTTTTGACCCTGAGTAGAAACTGTCGACAACATTCATAATATCTTGCTCTATAAAATAAATGCCTCCCAACATAATTGCAATATTTTCAATAAAATTTTGTCAAACAAAATATCATATGTCAACAAAAACTAATTTATAAAAGATGTAATGATATAGTTACAATAACACAAAACACTTAAATATAAATAACAATATTTACAATATCTTGTGCAATCTCATTTATGATTTGTTTACACATCCTTTTAGATCCATCTGCCATGTCATACATTGACAATGGAAAATGATATCTAATCTTGTCATGTGACGTGAGTAGTTGTGTAAGTACATAAACAACTTTAGTATCTAGTATCAAACATATGTCTAGTACTTTTCCCAGCACCTCATAACTTCCACTATCATTCAGGATATCAACATATAGATATATCTGCAGATGTTGTTCACATTCTCTATCTTTCAAAAACCATATATGTTATGTATGCTTCACTTCTTGTGATTTATTATAGTAAGAAATCAATTTCTTATCCTTTGAGGCACTTGATAGATTTATAATTATTAGTTAAGGTTTGGTTCATTCAACAATATTTTTTGAGGATCCACCTCTAGTTTTAGTAGTATTTGGTCTAGAAAGATTCATAGAAATACTCATTGATGCCATTTGTCCACAAAAAATGTACACACACACACACACACACACATATATTAGAAAACTACAAAAAAAATTGATAGCTTAAGTAAACAAACAAAACACAACAAAATATAAAAATGAAAAAAAGAACAGAAACATGCACATCAACCCCCATGACAAGTTAGATGTTACGTTCATACAGGGAACAAAAGAAAATCCATTACTTAGAAAAAAATTATTTATTTTTTCATTTGTCCCTGGTCCCTTGGAAATCCCCATGTTAGGTGGTCATTTTCCCTTAGTGGCATGTTGTGCTCAACCGTGGGCATGTCCTCCTAGGGGAAAATGCAAAATGACCCCCTAGCTAGTGATGAGCACTAGTATTGTAGCAATAATGTTGCAACTCTTAGGGATACCAACTTTAATTCATCAACATGGGGTTCGTACAAATTTGGAGGTGAGAGTGATGTATACACAAATAGATGTAATGTGTCCACTCTTTGTCACTGCTGAGCTGGGAAATAGACCACTAGGCTTTCTCAAACACGCCTTCTATTGATTTAGAAGAAGTTTGATTACCAATTGAGAAAGGAGAATTTTACCCTAATTGAGAGGATTGAAATGCTACCTACTACAATAATGAAAGACTAAAATAGATGCATAAAACAAATAACTCATCTAGATATCTGTTAAGTTACCTTGCTTCATAAGAATTCTAATTTAACACATGTGAAATCCTAACTAACCTAAGCATGAAAGATGATCCAATCAAACACCTAATTCTTGGGCACATGAATAAGCATAACAACCTTTTTCTTTTTCTCTTTTTGTGAAAACATGAATGTTAATCCTTCTTGATTGCATGGTAGGTGGGATAGGTGTGGAGGGAGATTGGTGTGATGTGTCAAATGGATTGGGAGGAAAGTAGGGGTCTTGTCATATCTTTCATCATGCATTTCTCACAAATCGGACTCAAAACAGGCCACTACAGGTCTTCCTACAGGATGTCCTAGTTCAACTACAGGATCTCATGTTTTCCTATAGGAACATGCCGAAAGAATAAGCAATGATTTTGACAGTGGCATGGAGCTTAGGGAAGGTGAGTGATGGAAGGAATAAGGCAAGGAAGTGGTTGGAACTCACTCAGAACTCAAACCGAAGCTCTATGATGGTTGGATTTGCTCAACAAGCATGACAAGCTCTCCTTGTGAAATGATAACTCAGATTGAGAACTTAGTGGCCTTTGGAGGTCATGGGTGGGTATGGATTGGCTAAGGCTGATGATATGTGGTATTCCTATGATATTGAAACTCCTGCAACATACACATCATTGTTGACATTTATCCATAAATCATTTCAAAACAAGAAGCATTTACAACAATATAAGGAAAACATAATTTACATCATTTATTTGCCAAGTACATGAATGAAAATAATTGAAGCCTACTATGAAAGAACCATGAAATCTAATACAAATCTTAAGATATCAAAAATGACAACTGCAACCTATCTTCTAAAATTGAAAGATGATGACCTAGTTAGCACAAAAACCCTAAATTTCATAACAAACCAAAATTCTGTCCTTTTGGGATGAATGGGAATTTTTCCTCAAACCATGGTCCCTGAAGGGAGGAATGAGGTAATATCCACCTATTATCAGCCTTTTTTGATATTTCCTTATCTCTCTAATGCTATTGTTAAAGCTATGCACAAATGGAAGCAAAATAATCAAATTCACTAATACTTGCAATGTAATAATGCCAACATCAATTTAACAAGTAATCTATGAAATAACCTAAGCATACAAGTACAGTAAGAGGAACCTATCCTACTAGGGTTGGGCCATAACCCAAGAGCTTCAGCCCTCTATTTCAACTTGGTGTTGTATCAAGGGAATGCTCATTTTCATTAACATATCAAAAAATTCTTAACAATGTTTGGTCACAATCCTTCGACTTAAGAGTTCTTAGCTATTTTTCATAAAAGATATGAATCCTAATGAGGCTTTAGGCCTATTTATTTATACAAATGAATTTTCCAACAACTTCCTTAAATATAGGTAGGCTTGGCTCCCAATCTTAATATTAACTGGTTCTTAACTATCACTGGATCAGCTTCCAATGATCCTCATGATTCGGCTGCCTGCAATTCTAAGCTGGTGTGATTTGAATGAGGTATCTTCGAGTGAGTAATAATTTAATGAGGGAGATCCATCCCCTATAATATCTCCTTCTTGTCTCATTCGAGTTCCTGCACCTTAATTAGCCATAATTTGCTCCCAAAAACCTACAATCAATACACATTAGACCACTCGACATAACATCTTACTTTTAATCATCTCATTAAGAAAAATATAATTAGAACATGTAAAGAATTATGAGAAGAGTTTATTTTAGTAAGCTTGGAGGTGTATTAAGGTCCATATATTTTACCCAATGATGAGCCTCATAATCACCCCCCACTCAAATTGTTTCTCATCCTATGAGCAAATCAATCTATGCCCATGTCCTTCATTCTTTTGGTGGCTTCCCTGACATTCCATGCTTTTGATGTAGTCTCTTCCTCTAGTGAATAAAACCCACATTCCTCTCTATCTCTTCCCACTACTTTCTTTATTCTTCTTCTTTTATTCCTTCCAACATTCCCAAAATCAATGGTAGACTGATCCTCAAGCCAATCCAATTGACTTTTAGTCTTTTTAGTGCCTGCTTATACATTGGGATTCTATTTAGTGTCTCTCTCATTCTATCAGGAGAATCATATTATCTGATTGTTAGGCTATAAGGAAAGGTGTTCCATCTCCTTTGGCATGCTTCCTAGATGTCATCTCCTAGATATATTAGCATGTCTTAAAACTTTGTGATTTCTTGTTCTTGTACAACAAGATATCTTGGTGCAAGCTTGGGATCATTTGTAATGAGTTTGTCGGTGTTTATGACAACCATTGGGTTAGATTATTCTGCTTTGATCATAAGGGGTTATGCCCCTTATTTTTCCAATACCTTTCTCATCTCTGTAGTTGTTTTCTCCTCATGATTCATCCAAGATGATAAGGCCATCAATTGCAAGTCCCCTCGCTTTGGATTTGGATCCCACACATTTAAATCTATCAAGGCCAAATTGTGTAGGTAAAACTCAGATATTTTTTCTCTATCTTCCAAGGTTCTTTGATCACAGAGATCAATGAATTGTATATAATCTTGGAAGAACATAGTTCCTCTTTGTGGTAGGTTCTTTATGTGGAATTGTAGCCATTGTTTCTTGGGGTACAAGGCATAAGACTTTGTTGGCATTCTGCACTGGATTTCATCCATGCACAAACTATCCATAGTTGCCAATTGGCTTTCCCTTTCTTGTAGCTACTTCCTTAACCATGCGTTCTCAGCCTCTAACTGATATTTCATCATTGCTTTTGTGTCTCTTATGCTTCTCACTTCTCTACCCATATCCTATAATTTCTCCTCCATGTAGCCTACATCCTCTACCCATTTTGATTTAGAAATTTTCATCCACCTTTTTTTCCTTTCCCTTTCTTTCTCAAGTTCAAAGAATATGGGAATGGAAAAATTTTGTAGTATCACCCTACCTCCTTCAATGAACCTATAGTAGGAGCTGAGGTTTGGCTATGGGCTAGGTTCTTTTAGTTCCTGGCCCTCTTCCTTTGTTTCTTATTGAGTAATTCCTTCCTAATCTCTTTTATGTGTTTCCTGTAGGTTTGATAGAGTTTCCTATAGGATGGTCTTTGCTTCCTGTAGGTCTCACCGTGTGTCCTTTAGGATACCTTTTCATTTTGATGAGGTTGACCTTGTGACAAGCCTTCTAATATAGGTGATTGGAGACTTGGGAGAAGCTTGTTTTGATGTTCCTTATCCTTCATTTTTCTTTAGAGAGACTTCCTTCTCTTATTGTTTTAGTGAATCGCCAATGACAATTGGAGTTTTGGTGGGTGTTTGAGGTCTCCTCCTCCTTCTCTTTCTTGTCCTGAAGTATAGTGGGGCTTGTCTTTGCCTCTTTCCCTTTGTTTTGACAAGTGTACTTAGGGCAGTAAGAGAAGCTACTGCCTCTTTCTTTGTAGGCTCTAGAGACACCCTTGGTGATTCTTCTTCTTCTCTACCTTGAGATGCAAACTAATGTTCATCCTTCTATCCTTTTTCCTCTTTTCCATTTTCTTTTCCATCCTCTTCTTTGTCTCGTGCTTCCTCTTCTTTTTATTCATCTATTTCTTCACTCTGCTCATTTGTTTCTTCTTTTGTTTCCTCCTTTGTCTCTTCTTCATTTTCCTCCTCTGTTACTTCTTCATTTTCCTCCTCTGTTTCTTCCTCCTTTTCTTCCTTTGTTTCTTCTTCTCCCTCACTAGCAGTAGGGCTTCTATCATACTCAATAGCTTTAATTGCTCCTTCTTCCTGCATGTCTACAAATTTTGTCCATGTAATAGGGAATCTTAAGTTTTGTAGAGCATTTTAAAGGATGAGCTTTATCAACCCATGATGGGCTAGTTGCTGATGCTTTCCCTCTTGCACTTTGATGCTCATGCCTATCATGGATTGTAGATGAAAATATGGTATACTCAATCTAATATGAGGAAGTGTGTTCTCCCCAAATCTAAGTTCTCGGAGGAGTCTAAAGTGGTATCCATACACTACACTGTATCTCCCTTCACATGAAATATATTTGATGAGGTGGTAACTGACTTCATTCCAAGGGTATCGGATTCTCTCCCTTCTAACCCCATTTTTTTCCTCTATTGGCTCTTCTCCTTCCAAAAATAATATTTTCTTTGCAAGGGTGTTCTCACCCTTGTCTTCTTTTCTCCATGGTAACCCTAGCGGGAGTGTAGTGATTATGCATATAACCTCAAGGGCAATTGATATTGATAACACTTCCACCATGGCAATGGCACTGGTCCTAGAGAGGGGTATGAGTGAGGAGGAAAATTCTCTGACCACACCATCATCGTATCCTCTCATCCTCTCAAAGAACCCCATCCATTGATACCTTATAAAAAATTTCACCATATGAGGATGCTGGTGGATCCTGTCATGTTTTCCTAGTAATCCTAGAGGCTTATGTGGATATAGTTCAATTCTTTTGGTAGGTTATTAATTTTTGGAATTTAACTTTTAGTGACATGCAATACAATTTTTTATCTTGAGGTGCATTGCAAATTCCTAACCGAATTGAGGATTTCTCCTTTTTTTTAAATGGAAGATATGGAAGGTATGGCTCCTACCTCCCTTTTCCACGTTCTGGTGAGGATAACCCTTGATTTCACCTCCCTTAGTGCCCACTGCTAGCTCTATAGGCTGATTCCTCTGTATCATGTAGGATTCCTATAGGTTTCCTGCTTGTTATAGGTGCTAACTATTTCCTATAGGTGATATTTCAGGAATGTCAAGAGAAACTTCTTCGTTCAATGAATCCTCAAAGTTTCCTTTGCTTTCTTTGTATGGGAATCAGTGCTTTATTTCTATTTATTGATGATCGTGTGGGGTGGTGTACTGACTCGCCAAGTATGAGCACCTCCTTTTCCACCATTGGTCCCACTATCAGTCCATCATTCCACCTTACCTCGTAATCATCTCCCATTCCTATCCTCCATAACTTAAACATTTTCATATTTATTCCATTTTTCCTTTGATTTGATTTTTTCCACATGTGGAGTGGTCTAACTCTTTTCTTCCCATTAACTGGATGAAGGTGGCCAAGTTAACTGGCCACCTTTACTTATAAAATCAACTCTCGCATTACTCCTACAGTTTTGATCATATCGTACTTATGAGAGAGCATGAGGAGGATGACATACCTATGGTTAAAGTGCTTCGTTGATGATGCATTCTAGAGAGTGGTGCCTCTTTGCTGTGCTTTTCAATCTGCATATTTTCAATGTGTATTTCCTCTTTTGATGCTTTGTTCCTGTTGAGGTGCAGGTGATGGACCTTGTTGCTGGTGATCTTCTTACTGCTACTAAGCTCTAGAGGAGCTTCCTCATCCTTTTAGTTCCTTTGTTGAAGATGGTTGCAATCTCTGTGGTTTCTTTTGTGGGATAGGCTGCTACAAGATTTCCTACAGGATGTCTACAGGATGTCCTGTAGCTGCCTCTCCCTTAAACTTTCACATTTTTTCTCAGTGCTGAAGTAGAAGGGGTTTTGAGATGAGTGGAGAAGGATGGTATGGAATGGTAGGTGAGGGATTTTTCTTTTGGGTATGGTTCCTCTTTCCTTCTTTTCTCTCTCTTCTATTTTTCTCTTCTCTTCTTTTTTTTCTTTCGTAATCTAAATTTTTTTGAACTGATTTCTTTGATGGATGTATGGGCGACATGGTGATGAAAGGAATGGATGTGGTGTGGTGAGGTAAATGTTTTTTCATCTAGAAATAGGCTTGTGTCATCACTTTTCTCTCATATTACCCTTCTTGTCGTTTTTAAGTTCTACTATCATTTCTATAGGAAACTCCTGTAGGATTAGAGGGAATCATGTAGAAAACATAGAGTTAGTGGGAAATGAGCTAGAGTGGTTTATAAATGGAAGACTAGGTGAATAATGGAGGATATGATATGGATGAATTAAAACATGGCTCTTGTAGGTCTTGATGTCCTCCTCATGTTGTGCTTATCCTCCTCTTGCAGACCTGCAAAACAAAATTGTCATCTTTTGTATAATTTCTCTTTTTTTCTCTTTTTTTTTTCAAATTTTATTTTTTTATAAAAAAAAATGAAAAACAAATAGTCTTCCCCCAAGGAGGTTTTCATCCTAGCTGCCTACACTAGCTATCTCAAAAGAGGTTTTCACCTAGAGATATTGTTATTTTTCTCTCCTTTGTTTTTAACACCCTTGGGCCGCCTCAAGAGGTTTTCACCCCAACAGTGGGACTCAGGTGCCTTAGGAGGTTTTCACGTGAGTCTCTCTATTTTTATTTTTATTTTTTTTCTTTTCCTTTTTCTTCAAGGACATGGTGGGTGGAAGTTGATACTTTCTCTACCACCATCATTGTATTTCTCACGCTATTGATAAATTCATGCCTTGATAATGGCTTCTTGTAGATTTTTAATCTATACCCATTGAAAAGTAAAGGGATAACCTCTGCATCAATGGTTCTTATCTGCACAACACCATTATCATGACACTTTTCTATTACATAAGGCCCTAACCATCTAGTCTCAACTTGCCTTTAAGATCCTTGTACCAAGAATTATACAGTAAATCCCAATCACCTTCTTGAAACTGTTTGTCTTTTATATTCTTGTCACGCCAGATTTTCCTTTGAACTTGAGTCACCTCTATGTGTAGGAAGGCCTGCATCCTAAATTCATCTAACCCATTCAGCTGGAGCAATATTTCTTATTATGCCATGGTGATATCTAGATCCAGTTGTGCTACCATCCCTAAGGTGTTGCATTCAAATTCAATGGACAAAAAGGATTTCTTCCCATAGACCAACTTATAAGGAGTGAAGCCAGTGGTGGTCTTCCAAGTGGTATTGTAGGCCTAAGTTTCCTTAACTAATATTTCTACCCAATCCTTTCTGTTGCTGCTAATCACCTTGGTCTAAATGCCTTCCAATGCTCTATTGGTTACCTCCACTTTCCCATTAGCTTATGGCTAGTAAGGAGTGGATGTTCTGTGCTTGATCTTATGCTGGTTTAACATGTTTTCAATCATGTCAGATGTAAATTGACTGCCTTGATTAGTGACCAATCCTCTAGGGTACCCAAAATTTTAAAACACATTTTCTCTTAAGAATCCAGGCACTTTTTCTTTTGTTGCTACTTTGATGGATTTGGCTTCATCCCATTTGGTTACGTGGTCAGTGCACAAAATGATGTACTGCTTCTGTTTGGATGAAGGATAGATGAGTTTGATGAAATCTATGCCCACTTGTAAAATGGCTTGAAAGTCACTTGAGGTTGCAAAGGAATCTCATCCCTTGGGGTAGGTTTCCCTATCCTTTGGCACCGATCACACTAGCTAGTATACCTCCTCACATCTTGGTGAAGAGTGGGCCAGAAATAACCAGCTGGTAGTACCTTGAATATTGTTCTTTTGGTTGCAAAGTGACCTCCACAAGGCCCATCATGATATGCCAAAAGGATGTCAAAGAATTCCTCCTCCATGACACATCTTCTTATAATTTGATCGGGACCTAGCTTGAAGAGATTGCCACCAATCCAGTGAATGGGGTGCTCTTTCTTATGATCCTGCTCTTTTCCTTGGAGGACAAATTTTGTGGAAAGTGTGCAGACACCAAGTAGTTTGCTCTGTCAACAAACCATGGAGAGAGAACTGAAATGACAAATAAATGTTCATCTTGTAACTGATCATCAACCATTCCTTCCTCCCCTGCAGGGAAAGTCAATTTGGATAAAAAAATCTACAACAACATTCTCCTTGCCAGGCTTATCAATAATAGTTAAATCAAATTGTTGCAATAAAAGTAACCATCTAATAATTTGGGCATTTACATAAGGTCTATTCATCAAGTATTTAATTACAGCATGGTTAGTATGTACAAATGTTTGGTAACCAATAATATAATGCCTAGATGTATTCAATGAATGCACAAGAGCTAGGAGCTGTTTTTCTGTCACTGTGTAGTTCAGCTTGACTTTCGACAAATTCTTACTGACAACGAAAATAGCATAATGTAGCTTGTCATCTATCTACCCTAGAGCTGCTCCTATGGCTTTGTGAGAGACATCAGCATGGATATGAAAGGGAAGAACCCAATTTGGGCATCGAAGAATAGGTGCAGTAATCAAATTGTCCTTTAGGGTGTCCAAGGCTTCTTGACATCTTTCTGACCATAAAAATTCAGAGTCTTTGGCCAATAACCCAAATAAAGGAGAAGCTAATTTTTTGAAATATTTTATAAATCTCCTGTAGTATCCTACTAAACATAAAAAAACTTCTGACAACCCTCTATGCTTGCAGTGTCAGGACCCTTTTGGTGATGGGTATCTTATTTGGATCTACCTATAGTCCTTCCTAGGATATTAAGTGACCTAGAACAATCCTTGCAGTCATCATGAACTCACATTTTTCGAGACTAAGGGATACGTCCATTTCAATGCATTTATTCAACATCTTACCTAGGTTATAGAGAGCCTCCTAGAAATCACACCCATAAGGTGTAAAGTCATCCATATAAATTTCTACTGCATCATGGACTAGCTCTGCAAAGATACTCAGGACTGCCCTCTGGAAAATGGCAGGGGCATTGCACAGACCAAAAGGAAGGACCCTATAAGAGAAACTACCCCAAGGATAGGTGAAGGTGGTTTTATCCTGGTCCTCTGGGCTAATAGGGATTTGATTGTACTTGTTGAGCCCATCTAAGAAAGAGAAAAAAAATTTCCCTACCAGGCCATTTAACACTTGGTTAATGAAAGGTAGAGGAAAATGGTCCTTCTTTGTTTCTTTGTTTAACTCTCTCTAATCAACACAAATACTCCACTTCCCATTTTTCTTTGGAACCAAAACCAAAGGAGACACCCAATCACTATCCGAGATAGGGTAAATGAATCCTGCATCTAGCAGCTTTTGCAACTCTTCTCTTACTATATCCTTGGGAGCTGGATTCATTCTCCTTTGGGGTTGTCAGTCTGGTTTTCAATCTTCTTTGATGTAAATGTGGTGAGCACACACCGAGGGGTGCAATCCCTTCATTTCTTTGTAATTCCAAGAAAAGGCATCCAAATGCTTTCTTATCATATTACATAACTCTTCTTCTTGGTGTACATAGGGAGGGGTTTATTTTGAGCATTATTTCATGGTCAAATTCTATTGTCTTAACATGAGTAGGTTTTGATTCAGCTAAACTTAGATCAATCTAATGGTTTTTCTTGGTTTCCTTCACTATTTCCTCTAGAGACATGGTGTTGGGAGTTGGATTTTGGAGGATTTGTTTGATCAAATCCTCTTCATCAGCCTGTCCTCCTCCTATGGAAGTTTCTAGGGTATAGAGTTGGGAGGAGCAGACTTCGTATTATTCCTCCTCTTCTAGCCATAAAGGTAAGTCATGCTCTAAATATGGTTGAGTAGGAGGGTACATGAACAACTACTTGGATAGATGTCCATTTTTTATAGTCATGTTTCTAGCCCTGCAGCATATGTAGGCATCGACAGTGGCTAACCAAGGCCTCCCAAGTATGAGAGCATAACCATTAAATTTGGTCTTAGTTTGGAGAACTATGAAGTCTGCAGGGTACTCCCAGGAGTCAATGGATACCATCACATCCTCAACAATCCCCTCAAGGGCTACTATGGATCGAACTACAAGCTGCAAGATTCTCGTGGTCTTTCTTAATGAACCCTAGAGATTCAGATTGAGCATGGTGTCCTTAGTCATTACATTAATGGCAGCTCGAAGATCAACCAAGGTATGGGGGACAATGGTGCCATTGATGTGTACATCTACTATAGCGCTCTGAGGGTCTAAATAAGTTAGGAAAATTACCTACCCCACCATCAAGTCAGATAGTTGTGCAACGACATTAATGGTAGGGGTATCTCTTTCTCACCTCCATGGATGTTTGAAACACTTATCTTTAATCAGTTTGCTGTAAATATGTACATCCTTAATAGCTTGGAGAGGTGGGATTTTTACACATATGTTTTTCAATTCACCCAAAAGTTTATTCTGTTTTGGGGTATGCTGGACTAGATGAGTTAATCTTTCAAGTGTTGGGTTGTGTTATATTCTTTCCACGACTAGCCGACATAGTTAATGGGGGGCTTAGAAGGGGGTAGAGCCCTCCCTTCATTGCACCAATTACATGGGGATGGGGAGGGGTCATAGGAGGTTTGAGGGGTGTAGGTGAACCCACTCTATGGGGTCTAGGGTAGTGCCCCGGAAAATTTTGTTTTTGGACCCTATATTAGCTTGGGCGGACATACTTATGGTTTTGTGCATGATTTTTTGCACATGGTTTTGAACGCGATGGTTTTCGGTCCATGGTTTTGGATGCAATGGTTTTTGGTCCATGGTATTGGATGCTTTAGCATGTATAAATATGTATTGTAACATTGAAAGGAACATAATGAAAAATCAAGTTGGTAGTCCTAGTTTTGGGATCCAAGGGAAAATCTCTATCTACATGTTCTTTATGTGTTATGATCTTGCATTATTTATTTTATGTGTTTTATAATTCATATGGAGGTAATTTCTATACAGTGTTAAAACCTAAATGGGGATGCCTTTGTTTTTGAGGGGTTTCTCTCGGGCCTGTGGTAGACTCTGTATAGTAGGAGATTTGTGGAATCAATTTTGGTGGTGAAAGAAGATGGCGAGTAGCAGAAAGATAGAGATCGAGAAATTTAATGGTTAGAGTTTTGAGTTATGGAAACTCAATATGGAGGATCTATTGGTGGATAAAGATCAGTGGATCGCGGTAGATCTAAGTATTAAACCAACGGGAGTGTCCGATGAAGAATGGAAGAAGTTGGATCGGAAGGCAAAGAGCACAATACGATTATGTCTCAAATTCAGTAATGCTAAACGTATCAAGGGAAGCCATGTCGAAGGCTTTATGGGACAAGTTAGGGACTTTATACCAATCTAAGTCTCTGGTGAATAAAATGTTCCTACAGAAAAAATTGTATAACCTGAGGATGAAAGATGGGGACTCGAATGCAAAGCATAATAACGCATTTAATACTATGGTAAGTTAGTTATTATCTATTGATATTAAAATTTTAGATGAAGATAAGTGAATCATTTTTTGTGTTCTCTACCAGATTCATGGGATAGTCTGATTGTTGCAATAGGTAGCAATGTAACTACCTTGTAGTTTGATGAAATAGTCTCATCCTTGCTGACGAAGAAAATGAGATGGAAAAATATGGAGAGCCAGAATGGTGATGCCTTATCTGTACAAGGATGGTCCTAGAATAGAAACAAGAATAAGTCATCGAGTGGGAGGTATAAATCTAGAGGGAGATATAAATCTCCAGGAAAACCTGTAAAGGTAGTGTGCTAGAAATGCAGAAATGAAGGGTGTTGGGCTAATTTATTAACATAAATTAACACAAGTATTTAATTATCAATCCGGGTTTGTAAAACTTGGAGGAAAATCCACAGTATATGGACATCAGATATAATCAAACTTGAAAGACAAGTTTTCAAAAACTAAAGAAGTGCATATTACAAATATAGCCTACACTAACAATTCCAATTCACCTTGCAATGAAGGAAACCTGAAATGGATCTTAACTTAAGAGGTCCAATTCTTCCTCAATTATTACTTGATGAATAGAAATTAGAAACCATGAACTCTCAATCACTTAAGATGGAAAAATCATCAATGAAGTGAGGCTCTTAACTTAAGAGACCTTTGGTGTTTTCCATCATAATTCATTCACCATAATGCTATCAATTGAAGATTGAAAATACATAAGAAAAATTGTTTGCATGTAATCAAGGAAAAACCTAGTTTCAATCCAACAATTTATCAGAAGGAGTGTTCAACTTGAACACCTTGTTATTCCATCTTACTAACATGATGAAAAAACTAAGATTAAATAAAATAAATCATCACACGTCAACCACAATCCAATCTGAATCAAAGCACATAAACAAGTTCTAAGATAACCAAATTATGGAAAATTAAACTTGTCTACCAAAGATGTGTACTTAGCTTGGAGTGGGGGCCCTCCACCCTTGCTTTGCACACTTAAAGGTTGATATCAGAAGCTAAAAATTTAGTCACACATCCACATTATTGAATAACAAAATAACAGTAGAAAAGGTTCTTCAAATTAGCTTCAAACTCCAAATTGTCTCAGCATAAAACTATACAAAAGTAACATCCATAAGCCATCAAAGTATTGGCTTTAAATAGAGGTTTTGTGAAAAAAACTAATCTATATTATCTTTAACACTCATATCTACTCATATCCACTTATCTAGTTCGAACTTATCCAATACATCCCAAGAAATATGGTCAATCCCATAAAATCTCAAAACTGCCTTATTTCCTAGGGATTTTCTGGTGACTAGTCATGTTTGACCAGCCTTGATCGGACCTAATAAAGCTTGTTTTGACCATACCAAGTGGATTTAGCACAGTCCTAGTTCCCAAGATTTCCATTCATGCATCCAACTTGAGCCAAAGTGTCTTGCAAACATGTCATTCACATAGCTATTACAGGAATTTCTGATTCAGTCCAAAATTGCACTTGAAACTCAATTTTCATAAAAACTTCTAGAAATTGTGAAATTAAAATTAAATACCTGAATATGCATAAAATACATAAAAATGAGATGGATCTGATGGAAAATGGATGGAAAATATAAATAATAAGTAAGTTTCCTTAAGCAAAAATAGACCAAAACTGAGGGCCAACAAAGGGCACTACAAAAGGGACTGTAAATCTAAAGCTCCTGATAAAGGAAAGGGATTTGATGATGCTACTTCTGCAGAGATGAAAACCACCTCAGATGAAGGTTAGAATGTGTCCTTGGCTTCTTCAAGTACACATGCATATCATGAGTTATGGTTGATTGACTCAGGTGCATCCTTTCACTTCACTCCCCATAGAGAGTGGTTCTCCGAGTATGAGAAATATGATGGTGGTGATGTCTTCTTGGGGATGACAGGAGGACTAGAATCATTGGTTGTGGAAAACTAAAGTTGAAGTTGCAAGGTGGAAGGGTTAGAACACTTCCGGGTGTTCTTCATATTCCTGCATTAGCTAGAAATCTAATTTTTGTAAGCAAGCTGGATGATGCAAGTGTGAAAACTATGTTCAAGAAGGATACCTGCAAGATGGTTCGGGGGGCACTAGTATTGATGCATGGAGTTTGAATTGGAACTCTATACAAGCTGCAAGGTAGCACTGTTGTTGATGTGTGCAACAGTTTTTTGGTTCCTGAAAGTGTAGCAGAAAATCTAGTGGTCTTTGGAGAGAAGACCATGTTGTGGCATCAAAGGCTTGGACATATTGGAGAGAAGGGCCTTCAAATATTTCATGGTAAAGGTATGGTAGAAGGTATGAGTAATAGCTCTCTATGTTTTTATTACTGTGAAAATTGTGTATATGGGAAGCAGAATCGAGTGAGATTCCCCTTTGGTGGTAAAAAGGTGAAACATATATTAGAATTTGTGCACAATGATGCGTTTGGACCTGTGAAGGTTCTATCACTGGGTAATTTTGTGTACTAGGTATCATTTATATATGACTTCTCAAGGAATATGTGGATATATTTCCTTAAGAAGAAATATAAAGTCTTTGACAAGTTTAAAGAATTTAAGGCTCTGGTGGAAAACTAGACAGTGAAGAAGATAAGGTGTTGAGGACAGATAACGGTGGAGAGTTTTGCAGTAAGGAATTTATGAATTCTGTAAGAAGTGTGGTATAGCATGGGAGAATACTACTCCATATACACCTCAAAAAAATGTAGTTGCAGAAAGAATGAACAAGACATTAATGGAAGGGGCAAGAATCATGCTCAGTGGTGCCGGTTAGGACAAGAATTCTAGGTAGAGGAGGTGGAGACTACATGTTATCTAGTCAGCATATCACCTTCATCAGCGTTGGAGGATAAGACTCCACAAGAGGTATGGACTGGTAAGAAACCCTCTCTTCCACATCTGAGGGTATTTGGATGTGATGCATATGTACATGTTCCAAAGGAGAAAAGATGAAAGCTGGATAGTAAATCTGAAAAGTGCATCTTTATTGGGTATAAAGATGGTTTAAAGGGTTATAAGCTTTGGAACCTAGTAAAAAGGAAGGTTGTGTGCAAATGAGATGTGGTGTCCAGAGAGGTGAAAGATGTTATTAAACAAGAAGTCCAACCAAAGGAACCTGAGAGGATAGATTTTGAGCTTCAGGAGGAAGATTCAGACTCTACAGTAAAGGAGGAATCAGAAGATGAAGAGCCACAAACTCCAGGTGTGAGAAGATCAGTTCGAGAAAGAAGGTAGCCATAAAGGTATAGTCCATCTCCTTTTGGTTCAATTTTTTCTTTTTCTATTACTGATGATGATCCCAGCATTGTGAAGGAAGAAGTAGATTCAGAGGATGGCAAACTATGGGAAGAGGCCATGGTTGATGAAATGGCATCTTTGCACAAAATTGAGGCATGGGATCTGGTGGAGTTTTCGGCTGGAAGGAAACCCATTGGTAGAAAATGGGTGCTCAGGAAGAAGACAAATGCAAAAGGAATGGTGGAGAAATACAAAGCTTGGTTGGTAGAAAAAGGTTATTCCTAGGTGTCGGGAATTGATTTTGGTGATATTTTTTCTCTTGTTGCCAAGGTAGTTTCTATTAGATTACTTCTATATGTTGTTGTTGCTTTTGATTTTGAGGTAGAATAGATGGATGTGAAGACAACATTTCTTCATGGGATCTGGAAGAGGAGATCTATAAGAAGCAACCTGAAGGTTTTGTGGTGAAGGGCAAGAAAGAATTGGTATGCAAGTTAAAGAAGTCTCTGTATGGGTTAAAACAGTCACCAAGGATGTGGTATCATAAATTTGATACATTTATACGGGGACTTGGCTTCACCAAAAGCAAAGCAGATCAATGTGTGTATTTTAAATTAATTGGTGATTTTGTTATTTATCTGGTCTTGTATGTGGATGATATGTTGCTGGTTGGAAATGACAAAGAAATTATCCAGGATTTGAAGACCCATTTGTCCTCCAAATTCGACATGAAAGAACTTGGTGCTACAAACTATATTTTTGGCATGGGAATTAAAAGAGATCAGATAAAGAGGAAGCTCTCGTTAAACTAGAGGAAGTATGTCAAGACAATATTATAGAGGTTTAATATGTAGGATAGTAAACTGGTTAAAGTACCTATTCCTATAGGTGTAAAGTTATCTGTTGAACAGTGTCCCAAGACACAAGAAGAGGAAGAGGACATGTCCTGTGTTCCATATGCATAGTGCAATCGGTAGCCTGATGTATGTGATGGTCTGTACCAGACCAGACATTGCACATGTAGTGGGAGTATTGAGCAGAGTTATGCCAAAACCAGGGAAGGAGCACTGGATAGGAGTGAAACGTGTTTTCAGGTATTTGCATGGCACTAGTGATTATGGTTTGTGCTATCAAGGAAGACCAGGATTGGACAGAGTGTTGGATATTCATGGCTTTGTTGATGCAGACTGGGCTGGTGATCTGCATCAAAGAAGATTTACAAGTTGGTATGTGTTTAACCTATTTGGAGGTGCAGTCAGTTGGATGAGTAAGAAACAATCTGTAGTGGTACTATCAACTACAGAGGTAGAATACATGGTAGCTACTCATGCAAGCAAGGAATCAGTTTGGTTACAGAGATTGTGTTCAAGTATGGGGTTAGTACAGGGAGCTATTAGGATAGAATGTGACAACCAAAGTGCAATTTTCTTGGCAAAGAACTCTGCATATCATTCAAAGACAAAGCACATTGATGTTTAGTATCACTTTGTGAGGGATATGATAGAAGACAAAAAGGTGTTGCTAGTAAAGGTGGACACTTTGAAGAATACAGTAGATGCATTAAAAAAATCTGTGAGCTATGAGAATTTATCTTAGTGTAGAGGAAAAATGGGTGTTCTAGGGCTGGATAAATGACTAATCTCTCTTGTGGCCCTCTATGGAAAGAAAACAACAAGTGGGAGAATGTTGGGTTGTGCTATATTCTTTCCATGACTGGCTGACGTAGTCAACTAGGGGGTAGAAGGGGGGCGGGGCCCCCTTCTTGTGTTGATTGAATAGTGGGGGGCCTGGGGGTGGGGGTCACAGGGGGTTTGAGGGGTGCACGTAACCCCACTCTATGGGGTTTGGGGCAGCGCCCTATAAAATTTTGTTTTTGGACCCTATATTAGGTTGGGAGGACCTACATATGGTTTTGTGCATGATTTTTTGCACATGGTTTTGGATGCGATGGTTTTTGGTCCATGGTATTGGATGCAATGGTTTTTGGTCCATGGTATTGGATGTTTTTCCATGTATAAATATGTATTGTAACATTGAAAGGAACATAATAAAAAATCAAGCTAGTAGTCCCGGTTTTGGAATCCATGGGAAATCTCTATGTATATGTGCTTTATGTGTTATGCTCTCACATTTATTTATTTTCTGTGTTTTAGAATTCATATGCAAGTAATTTCTACGGGGTTAAAACCTACCTCAGGAAAGGGTGTTGGATTCACTTTAGGCATACTTTCCTCTCTTTCCTCCTCACTCTTCTTAGGTGGAGATGGAGGTTGGTTATCAGGAGCACTCTCTGAGACCTAAGGTTGATTTCCTAAATTTCCATAGCATAAGCAAGGTGGGATGTCTCTCCACTGTAGACCTATTGTGCCTGTCTATTGTTTGGGTTTGGGTTAGCTTGGGTAGGCATCTGAGGTTGTTTAGGTGGAGCAGAGTGTAAACATTGTAGTTGAGATGGAGGTGAAGGCAATAAAGCTGAAGCATTGTTGTATGGGGGCCTCCACCCCTGGGGTGGTGCATTCCACTGAGGTTGTGGAGGCGTATGTGGCTAAAATGGCTGGTTGGTCGGCTAGGAATGGTACTGGGGTGCAAAAGACCAAGGAGACAGTGTAGACCAGGAAGGATGAGCAGTGGGGGCCCAAGAAGGAATGGATTTGTTTTGGTTAGGGTTGTAATATGAATATGATGACCTTTGAATTCCCTACCAGTATTGTGGAGGCCCATGAGGCATCCTTTGATTTATGTAGAAGAGTTGTTCAATCACCTCTTCAGTTCCCTGATACACATCTTTTAGTCCAGGTAGTGAAGGGCACTTGTCTGTGGAGTCATTTTCTTCACAGGTCGAGAAAATTTCTATAAGGTGTAATTGGCATTCATTCCTAAGGTGCCTCCTTATGCATCTAGGGAAGAATATGGCTAATGATCTCTCTACTTCCTCCTACTTTCTCTTGATTTGCATAGTGTCTATCTACAGGGAAAGGGTTTGCAACATTTCACTCTTAAAATATTTCAACATGTTTCCAATTTCACTTTTTTTAGATGTGTTGGAAGAGGATGAGCTAGCCATTGTTTGACTAACCCTACCCCTTTTTGTAGCTACCCTATAATGGTTCTTAAAAATGGTCTTGATATCCTCATAGGGTAGCTGGTAGATGTCCCCTCCTGATAGCAGGTTTAGGGTATCTAGGAGATCTTCCCCGATCCTCCTGAGTAGGACTAGATTAAGTGACTCATGATCAAGTGTGGACCTAACCCTTTTATAACTGAGCTGGAATCTTTCCTCGTAATCCTATAAGGACTCATCATGCCCCAAGCTCATTCTAAAAATTTCCTCTTTGTTGTCTTTGGACCTACAGTAGTCCCTATACTTGTTTTTGAAATCTTGTTGCATTTTAGCCCAGATGGTGATACTATCCCCAAGTAAACTGATGAACCAGCGTAGAGTTGCATCCTTGAGAGTGGATGGGACTAATTTCAACATATGATCATCAATGGTGTAACTATAAGTTCTGCATATGACAACAAATCCATACAAGAAAGTATACAGATCTTGTGAGGTCAGACCATGGAAATGAGGAAGAGCAGAGGGGCTTATGTTTTTCATCTTGGCATCCCCATTGGTTTCTCTGATAGGAAAATAACCCTCAATTCTTTCTCTATCTTACCTTTAATTTCTATTTTTAACCATTATGTGAGTTGGAATGGGTACTTCTTCTTCCCCTATAGGCTCTTCAAAAATCTCTAATTGTTTGCCTAAGGGGTCCTCTAATTCACAGCCACCGAAGAAGAGGGAAGGTTGGTTGTTTGAAGTGGTGGGGGTATTTGGTAGAAATTTTCCTAAGTTATCCCTATTCCTATGAAGCATGAAAGAAGTGTTTTGTTTTGTTTCTCTAGCTTTTAAGGCTAATTGCAGAATTCAAAAGAAAAACTGAATTGAAACTAATTGTTGAATGAAATCACTTGAAAAATAGAAAGGAAATCAAACCAACTTACAACTATTTTGAAAAAATGAAACTAATAGTAGAATGAAAGAGATAGGAAATGGAAGAAATAAAGAAGAAATTACATCTACTCAGACACCTCCCTGGCAACAACACCAAAAAGTGATGAGCACCAGTATTGCAGCAAGAATGCTGCAACTCCTGGGGCTACTAACTTTACTTCATCAACTCAGGGTTCGTACAAACTTGGAGGTGAAAGTGTTGTGTACACAAACATATGTAATGAGTCCAATCTTTTTCCCTACTGAGATGGGTGATAGATGACTAGGGTTTCTCAAACCAACCTTCTATTGATTTAGAAGAAGTTTGATTACCAATTGAAAAAGGATAAGTTTACACTAATTGAGAGGAATGAAATGTTATCTACTGCAGTAATGAAAGACTGGAGTAGATTCCTAAAACACACAACTCATGTAGCTATTTATTAAGATACCTTGTTTCATAATAGTTCTAATTTAACACATGAAAAATCCTAACTAACCTAAGCATGAAATCTTATCTAATCAAACACTTAGGTGTTGTGCACATGAATAAGCATAACAACCTTTTTCTTTTTCTCTTTTTTTGAAAAAATGAATGTTAATCCTTCTTGATTGCATGGAAGGTGGGATACGAGTGCATAGAGATGGGTGTGATGTGTCAAATGGCTTGGGAGGCAAGCAGGGGTCTTCTCCTAGCTTTCATGATGCATTTCTCACAAATCGGGCTCAAAACAGGCCACTACAGGTCTTCCTACAAGATGTCTACAGGATTTCCAAGTTCACCTACAGGATCCCCAGTTTTCCTACAGGAACAGGCCAAAAGCATAAGGAGTGATTTGGATAGTGGTATGGAGCTTAGGAAAGGTGAGTGATGGAAGGAATAAGGTGAGGAAGTGGTGGAACTCACTCAGAACTCAAACCCAAGCTCTTTGATGGTTCGATTTTCTCAAGAAGTTGTCCTTGTGAAATGATAACTCTGATTGAGAACTTAGTGGCCTTTAGCAATCATGTGTGGGTATGGTTTGGCTGAGGCTGATAATATGATTTCATCTTGTGATATTGAAACTTCTGCAACTTACACATCATTGTTGGCATTTATCCATAAATTATTTCGAAACAAGAAGGGTTTACAACAATATAAGGAAAACATAATTTGCATCATTTATTTGCCAAGTCCATGCATGGAAATACTTGAATCCTATTATGAAAGCACCATGAAATCTTATACAAAGATTAAGATATCAGAAATTCCAATTGCAATATATCTTCTAAAACTGAAAGATGATGACCTAGTTAGCAGAAAAACCCTAAATTTCATAAGAAACCAAAATTCTGTCCTTTTGGGCTGAATGGGAGTTTTTCCTCAACCATGGTCCCTGAAGGGAGGAATGAGGTAAGATCCACCTATTATCATTTTTTTTTTATATTTCCTTATCTCTCTAATGCTATCGTTAAAGCTATGCACAAATAGAAGTAAACTAATCAAATTCACCAATACTTGCAATGTAACAATGCCAACATCACTTTAACAAGTAATTTATGAAATATCTTCAGCATACAAGTACAATAAGAGGAACACCTACTGGTAGGGTTGGGCCCGAACCCAAGAGCTTTAGCCCTCTGAGTCAACTCAGTGCTAGATCAAGGGGATGCTCATTTTCATTAACATATCAAAAAATACATAAAATTATTTGGTCACAATCCTTCAACTCGAAATTGCTTAGCTGTTTTGCATAAAAAATCTGAATCCTAATGAGGCTCTAGGCCTCTTTATTTATATAACTGAAGTTTCCAACAACTTCCTTAAATCTATGGAGGCTTGGCTCCCAATCTTAAGATTAATTGGTTCTTAACTATCACTGGCTCGGTTGCCAATGATCCTCATGACACGGCTACCTGCAACTCCGATCTAGTGTGATTTGATTGAGAGGTCTTAGAGTGAGTGAGGATTTAATGAGGGAGATCCATTTCCTATAATCTCTCCTTCTTGTCTCATTCAAGTTCTTGCACCTTAATTAGCCATAATTTTCTCCCAAAACCTGCAATCAATGCAAATTAGACCACTAGACATAACATCTTACTTTTACTCATCTCATTAAGAAAAATATAATTAAAACATGTAAAGAATTATGAGAATAGTTGATTTTAGTAATTTTGGAAGTGTATTATGGTCCATATATTTTACCCAATGATGAGCCTTATCAGTAGGCCAGTGGGCCGATTCTCAAAATCATCCCCCCCAATATGTCGGGGATGATTCTCAAAATTAACCCCCTAGGCTGATTCGTAGAATCACCCCCGACAAGCCAATGGGGTGAATCCCCCCCAGGTAAGCTAGGGGCTAATTCTGAGAATCAGCCCCATGGGCCAGGGGACCAATTCCCATAATCACTCCCCTCGCCTACTGGGGGTGATGGCAATTCTAGGAATCATCTCCATGGCAGGCCAAGATGTCGATTCTCAGAATCTGCCCAAGGGGGTGACTCTGAAATGAAAAAAGACCAGAAACATGCACATTGACCCCCATGAAAAATTGCATGTTAGGTTCATACAAGGAAAAAAAGAAAATCCATTTATTTTTTCATTTGTCCCCGCTCCCTTAGTAAGCCCCTTGCTAAGGGGCCATTGTGCCTTAGTGTCATGTCGCATTCAGCCTTGGGCCTACCCGCCCTAGGTAAAATGAGAAATGGCTCCCTGGGAGGCTAGGATGTCAATTCTCAAAATCACCCCTTTGGCCTGCCCGAGGGTCGATTCCCAAAATCGGCTCGCAGCAGGCCAGGGGGACGATTCTCAAAATCAACCCCCTAGGTTGATTCTCAGAATCGAACTGCTGACCTGTGAAGGGGTCGATTCCCAGAATTGCCCCCAATAGGCTAAGGGCATTTATGGGAATTTCCCCCTTGGGCTTATTCATAGAATCACTCCCAGTAGGCAAAGGGGGCGATTCCCAGAATCACCCCCTAACATTCTTGGGGTGATTCTTAGAAACGGCCCCCTCAGCGGATTCTCATAATTGCCTTTGACAAGCCAGGGGGGTGATTCCTAGGCGCGATTCGAGGAATCACCCCCCTAGCCTGTCAGGGGTCGATTCTAGGAATCATCCCTCGGGTAGAACAGGGGGCCGTTTTTAATTTTTCCCATGGCCAGTGGACCCACGATCAGGCACACCCACTGACAAGAATTATTTGTGGGTGGGCGCAACCGGCTGTGGGCATACCCTCCAGCGGCATAAAGGTGTATTTCACGTTGTCATACTGCAGGTGGGCAGGCCCACAACCGGGGTTTCTTGCCAACAAGCAATGCATATGGGTGGGCACGCAGATAATGGGCATGCTTGCTCATGTCATGGTAGCGTGTTGCATGTTGTCATGCTGTAAGGGGGCATGCCCACAGTCAAAAGCACTCACCTAGAGGACTCTCTATGGGAATGTGTGCCTGGTCATGCACATGCTTGCTTGTCGTATGGCAGCCTGTAGCACACCATTGTGCTATGGGAGGGGATGTCCATGGCTGGGCATGCCTGCCCATAAGCATAAGCATGTGGGCGGGCGGACCCAGTTGTGGGCGTGCCCGCCCACGACACGACGAAATGTTGCATGTTATCGTGCCTATGGGTAGGCGTGCCTGGGTGTGGGCCTGCTCTCCCTGGGAAAAATAAAAAATGGCCCCCTGGCCTACCCCAGGGTTGATTCCTAGAATCAACCTTCAACAAGGGGGTCGATTCCCAGTATCACCCTCAGCAGGGCAAGGGAGTGATTTTTAGAATCGCCACCTAGGATGATTCCCAGAATCTCCCCTCTCGCCTACCAGGGGAGATTCTAGATATCGCCCCTATGGTAGGCCATTGGGTGGATTCTTAGAAATTCTTAGAATCATCCCTGGTAGGCTGGAGGTGATTCCAAGAATAAGCCACACAGTAGGCTAGGGGGTCATTTTACGTTTTTCCCATGGCGGGCACATCCTTGGCCAGGTGTGCATGTGCGAGTGTGGATGATCATGGCATAGCGGTGTGATGCACGTTGTCATGGCACAAGCAGGGATGGTGACATGCTACACACTATCATGCCCCAGTAAATCATAATGGCATGATGTACATGTGCATGTCACAGGAAAGCACGACAATGTGCTACACATGGGAATGTCACAAGCGGGCTAGCCCACGGCCCGGTGAGTGTGCCTGCTAATGGAAAGAAAACATGCAACACACTGCCATGCCTCATGCGACCACGCTCATGGTTGGACAGTCCTGCCCAAGGGCCTATTACCATCAAGATTTGAAGCCTGAGGTGAAGGCCCTAAGATCTCAATGGTCTGATACCATAATTAAGTTAAGTTAGTAGTCAAGTTGTGTCAAGTCATTTTAGTTTCAAGTTTTATGTTTTTATTTTTGACTCCATTGCCTAATGGATTAGGCTAAAAGGTCTACAGTGTTCTTGACACTTCGTAAAGTAGGTTCCATCCCCAGCTAGAGCCATTGTTAGTTTATGTTAGTCCTATCAGTCGCCAATGATTAAATGTACTCTTCTCATGTGGTTGATAGGGTTATTAGGTCAAACTATTACATTTTCAAATAAATTTTATCACTGGTCAGTTCTAGGTCACTACTACTCTCTCCATTCTCAAGGTCAATTAATGCCATCACAGTCTTGTCATCACTCCTTGTCGATAAAGAGTGTCTTATTCATATCATCAATGAGTCATATAAGGGGCATGTCATCACCTTATGTCATCATCATGGGAGTAGTAATAGGGAAAAATGATTCTCAAGGAGATTTCATCTTGTCTCAACATCTTCATTCATATTTCATATACCTCCCTCAACATCCCTCAAAACCCCTTTTTTCCTTGGGAAAATCCTTAAATCCTAGCCAAAACCCATTTTTCCTTGGAAAAAACTCATATTTCGTATCCAAATTCCTAAACTCTAGCCTTATCCCAAAGTCCCCTTAATATTCCAACTCTAGCTGAAATCGATTTAATATTGAAACTCTAGATATTGTTCCAAGTTCATTTGAAATGTTTGAAAATATTTGAAACCATTGAAAAGTCCTTTAAACTATTCTGTCACATTATATATAATATAAATCTCGGCCACTCCTACAAGCCACGTGTTACCACATCGCACGAACCTGCATCACATTATCACTATCAACACATATTACAATAAAATAGTGCCCATCTTCCCTTCCCGCTTGTGATTATGATATTACAATGTTGCTGCCCCCTCTGGCGATGAATTTCTTGCGTAAATATCACAACATTCCCTGATTGCAATAAGTCTCAGCCCCCAATGATAAGTCCCATCCCTCAATTATGATAAGTCCAGACCCTTGGTGATCAAACCAATCTAAAGTCCCTCCTCTGCAAGGTCTTCCTCCTAGTTGCAATTTTGATATAATACACGGCCCCATTTCTAGACCTGTCGAGATTATTTTCTTTATTCTAAAGTTTTCGGCTCCAGGTTTGTGGTAAACACCCCTATGGCTGTGATAAGTTATATAATCGATTTGAAGGGATTTTTAGGTCAGGGTTTATAGTTCCACTCTCAGGTACCCTCTTCGATTGTGATGTGATAAATTCATACGGATGCGATATTTTATAAAGTTGTTCTTGATAAAATTTCGAGTCAAACCCATCCTAAAAACACTATGGAACATGGTTAAGAGCCCCTCTCCCTGTTGCAATTATGATATATAACGGCCCGAATCAATGGCCCAAATCTAAGTGGCCTGGATAAGCCATGCCAGATTAATGGTTCATAATACTTATGTTACCCTCTCCCTGAATGGTCAAAATTATTTCATTTTACACACACCCAGTCATGATTTCTTGCTGTTTTTTCATATAATTTCCCTTATTTTCCAAACTGACAGATTATGGCCTTCTCTTAGAGGACAGTGAGGACAATTTCTACACGTATCCATTCCACCTCTGCTCAAGCATATTGTATAAAAATAGGGATAGCAAGATTAACAATAGTGTTTATTTGAGGCTCAGTTACACCATAATGCCTAGAATAGCATCCGAAATCAATGGATTGATATTAATAACAGTTTGATCTATTTTTATACCTTTTGTAATAAATCTTGAAATATGTTTCAAGATATATTTCTATAAACCATTTTATAAATACTTCATATTTCGAAGTATTAGTTGTTGGACATCAGAGAGTGAAAGGCTTTGAGCTTGTACTCATCATCTTTTATAGGAAATCAAAGGCCAGTTGCATCTATTATCTACAAATTCTTGTGGTATGAGTTTGTGATAATGTCTTTCTCCTATTAATAGCTTATATGAATGATAATTTCATCCCCCTTCAATATCTATGTTTTTCAGTGATTTTCCAAAGAGATCTTAAACATAATTCTTAAGCTTAAACTCTGTTTTGTTAGGAATTCCATGTTTATGTTATCTATCTTCTGATAAATGAATTCATGCTTCCCATGCTCATTTTGAATCTTTTCTTTTCCACCCTACACTACATCGATAAAACCTCAAAGTATCACAAAATCATACCTACCCTTCTCCTTTATATCTCTTGCAACTGAATCCTTAAGACCTGGCCTAGTTCCTTGATTTTGACTCTTGATCCAGCAAAACCCTAAAATATTCAAATCCTAGTGTTGAAATAGACCTACCTAATATCTTTTTCCCACTCCAGTCATTAGTGGCTATGAGCTCATAAAGAGAGCCCTCTATGATTTGGTAGGGCTCGCTACTAGGTGCTAAGTGGTTTGAGGTCACATCCTTCAATCTCCTTTCTCAGCCTTGGGATATTGTGGAAGATATTAGGTGGGTGTGCCCAGATGTGGGCCTTCTTGATCTGAATGGAAAATAGCATCAACCCACGGTATTCATCCACCCATGGAATTTACCCATGGTATTGTAAGTGGCATCCACCCATGGTATTTTAAGTGACATTCACCCATGGTATTTTCCCATGGTATTCTGACACCCACCCATGGTATTCATTCACCGATGGAATTTACCTGTGGTATTGTAACCGAAAAATACTAGAAGTAACAAGTCACATTTTGTAAAAGGATAGTTTGTCTGCCACAATGTAGCTTTTACAATAATTCTCCATTTTAATAAAAACTTTCTTTGTGGTTTTGATTATTTGGCATTATCCTCTTTTTTTCTGGCATTTCAATTTTTCATATCTTGGGGGCCTCTCCCCCAAAATCCATTTCAATATTTTAGATCTTGGGGGCCTCCCCCCAAGATCTAGATTAGTGGTATCATAGCAGGTTATGATTCTATGAGAATGAGGGTTTGATGCATATTTCAGTTTCAAATGTTGCAGGAATATTCAACAAACTTCAGGCACATGCTACGTCCTCCACAGAGCATTTTGTTGGGCCAAGTGGGAAGAATTTTTCTCTTTTCATTTCTTTGCAGGAATATTGGGCGGTAAGTTTGCAGATTAGATCTGAAAGTTTTGGTGAAAATTTTACAAAAACAAATAACAGATCTAGATTCCTTGTGAAAAAATACCCATTAAAAAGAAAACAGCTGAATTGGATTCTGGATGTGGGAGATATCGTTGATTTAAAATTAGCAATGTTGCAGGAATGTTTATGACGACAATTCGTGGATGAAGACTCTCCTATCTTTTCTTTTTGTAAATTTCGTGCAAAATTTAAGAAAATTTATTATAGATCTAAGCTCCTCTCAACAAATTGTTCAATTTAAAAAAAAAAATGGGTCGAATCGGAGTTTTGTTGTGGGAGATATTGTTGATTTAAAATCAGATATTTTTTCAAAAATTTTGTGACGACGGAAAAGTTTCAGCACAAACATGAGATTATAGATTGTCCAGATAAGGGCTTCCAACACATGGGAAGATGAAAAATGGTCATTTTATTTCAAAAAATAGGTTATAATAAATATTTTAAGTTATATTGACCGATTTATATCCATTTTAATTCTAGAGCAGCATTCAGAGTGGGTTCCCTTTGGTGACATGCCCTCCCACCCCGCTTTAGGAGGCACCTGCTTCACATTCATCAGTTTTAGCATAGCAGCATTTGGCTTAGGTTCTTTGGAGATGTGCCCTCCCACCGAAGGCTATGTAGGCACCTACTACTTCATCAACAACCAACATCATAGTTATGGGTCATCCAAACAAAATCCTTGTCATCGAAGTCCATTATCTACGCTGCACACTATTAGTATCATAGTTGGTCACAAGCATTACATGGTATCTCTATCCTCAGATCTTCATTTTCGATGGTTATGGGTCATCGACAAACCCACAATTCATCAAAGTCCATTTTCTAGGCTGCACACTGTCAGTATCACAGTTGGTCGCAAGCATTACAAGGTATATCTATCCTCAAATCTTCGTTCATCATGGTTATGGGTTATGGAAAAGCATTTGGAGCTCTATTGTTGTAGAAAACCCAAATTTTTTGGCAATTTTTGAGATAGTCACTAGGTAAAAAAATGCAACATGCCCCATGCTACACTTTTGCTAGGGAGCTCCAAATGACATCTTGTTTGCATATTAATATTTTACATCACTTGTACAATACCTATAGCCTTTGGGAGCAGACCTTCAGCAAGTTTTGATAGGTGAAAAGGGTTGAAAACTACTCAAAAAATACCTCTCTTCCCTCTTTTTGAAGAGCACGCTGCACTTTTGGGAGTGCCTTTGGGAGAATGAAGTTTTGGAGGGCTAGAAGAAACCTTTTTCAGCTATTAAAGATTCCATAATGTATCATACATCCACATTCTTCCAATGAGCCATCAAGATCCCTATTTGGACCTTGGGAAGGCCTACAAAAATCAATTATCCCAAATCCATTGTGGTTTCTCCTCGCACGCTACGCTTTTGCCTGAAATTGCTATGCTTTTGCCTGTAATTGCTTTTTCTCAGCTTCATCAGCTGGATTCAAATTATCATGATGTAATTAATTGTTTTTGGTGTAATAATGGTGTAATGAAAGGTAAACATTCTTGTTAGCTTGCTTTTATGTAAGCTTAGGCCTCATTTATGAGGGCAGTTCAGTCAAAGTTTAAAATGGAGGATTTTTTTTAACCTCCATAGACATTAGGGTTTTGTTTGAACACCTCATGTAAATAGTTCCTAAACTGAAGGATTCGACCTTGAGAGAGGAGAAGATGGTTTTTCATTTATATGTATCTAGTTTTCAGTCATAGAACAGGTGGGACATCAGAGGTGAGAGCACTTGTAGCTTGTACTTCAACTTTTCCTTGAGGAAATCAAAGGAGCATTTGTAGCTATTATCTAAGAATTCATGTGCAATGAGTTTGTGATGATGTATTTTTTGTGTTATAGTTTTATTTGAATGATATACATCTCTCATTTCCATATCTTATTTCTTCAATGATTTTCCTTAAAGGTTATAAGCATAATTCTTCCACAAAAGCTATGTTTTGATGCGAATATCTTTTTGTGTAATTTTCCTTCTTACTTAATGAATTCATGGTGCACACACTCATTAAGATCATTTTTCTCTTTCAAACACTACACTACACTGAGAAAGCCCTAAAGCCATCACAAAAGCATTGCTACCTTGCTCCTCTATATATTTGGTGATGTAACCCTTTGATATTTTGACCTAGCTACCAGGTTTTCATCCCTAATCCATCATCAAAACCTAAACGCTAAAAACCCTACCTGAGCTTAGCATATCTAGCCTAAAATATTCCCATTCCAGTCTTCATTGGTTGTGAATTCATAGAGAGATCCCTCTCTAGTTTAGCGGGGCTAGCTTCTGAACCCAAGTGGTCTAAGGTCTCCTTCAATATCCCTTCTCATCCTTGGGACATTGTGGAGGCTAAAATTTTGGGATCATTGCCAAGTAGATGAGTGATATATCTTCCCTAGGAAAGAATGACAAGGATTAGATCTGATTGCTGATGGTGAACAGTGATCAGACACAAGAAAGGTTGTGCATCTTTCACTTGGAAACTCCAATGTCAAAGAATCCAAAGTTTTAGAATTTTCATGGCGAGTCCACTATTCAAAATCAGGTAGTTTGAAGAACTTTTTGGTGACTTAACTCTTTTCAAGATGGATTGAACTGCTCTAAGGTATGCTCCTATGAATCATGCTCACATTCCTAGTTCTCAAAATCAAATTCCTTGCATATATTGGAAAACTAATTTGCCCAAATTCATAGATGGAAATGAGGATGAGGCTATTCTGCATCTAATGAAATTTCAATGGCATATACATAACCTTTGGATCATGTTTCATGAGTATTGTTTGATGAAAATTTTTATGGCCACCCTAGAAGGAAAAGAAAGATCATGGTATGAAGGATTGAAGCCAGGTAGCTTTTTCTCTCTTAACGAATTCCACACAACATTCATTGAGTTTTATGGAAAATCTCATCATTCATTCTTGTTGTTCAAATATTGTTGTGAATCCCGTGAAAACTTCATTCAATACATTGAAGAGACTTTTGGTGATGAAGAATGTCTAGATTATGAGATCATAGAGGCCCTTTATGATTTTTATTCCCAACAGAAAATAACAGAGACTAGATGCTTTGATACAAAATATCATACTCAACACACAGTAGCATCCTCTTTGATTGATGAAAAAATAGATGATCAATATTATCTAGATGCTCATAAAGATTCTCGACAAGAAACAATTCTGGCAACAACACAATGCACTGATTAGCTAGAGGTTAATGAATAAATTTAGCAGCCTGAAGCTAATCAAGAAGAGCATAATAATGAAAAAGAACAGGTTATTTTAGATCATGTGGGTGTACATATTAGCACTATGGTTGTCAAACAAATTCCTCTTGCCATCATCACGTAAAAGTAATTGAGCATATCATTGAAGAATAATTTGTTGATTTGCAATAGTCTTATGATCCACAAGAACATCTCCAACAGACAACATTTTCTTCCATGATTAAAGATCAATCAGATTTGAATGATGAAAGCCAAGTTTTATTTCATGATTCTAATGATGAGCTACAGTGACATTACCAACTTCTATGTGATCTAGTTAATGATGAAGACATCCTTGTTGCATATGATATTGATGTTGTGTTTGATGAAATTCAAGCAAATTAATAGCCCTTATCTATTGTGGATGATGAGAATGAAAAATAGTTTTCTCTCGTTCTATTTGATGGGAATCAATTTCATCATATAGACAAACTAGCATTGTGGAATAAGGTTTGTTTTACTGCTTTTAATCATTCAGAAGATCTTATGTTACATGCTTTACATGATCCTATGGTGAGGTTATTGTAGTCATCAGTAGAGGAATATTTGTCAATTGTTTCAATACATGTATTGGATCTAGTGGAAAAGTGGAGTTGCTTTCTTTTTCTTCTTCCTACTCAAGGAATGTGTGAGCAGGATTCAAGTAAGTAGTCATTTACTAGATTGGTTACACTAGAGGGATCATTATACATGATTGTATATACATATATATATATATATATATATATATATATATATATATATATATATATATAATATATATATATATATATATATATATATATATATATATATATATATATATATAATATATATATATATATATATATATATATATAATATATATATAGATATATATATATCTTCAGCAGGTGGGCAGTTATTATCAAGATTTAAAGCTTGAAGTGAAGACCCTAAGATCTCGATGGTCTGCTACCATAAGTAAGTTCAGTCAGTATGTTTTTTACAATCAATTCAATTTAGTTTGTCAGTTAGTTTACAGTTTTGATTTTAAATTTTTATTTTTTACTTCATGCCCAATGGATAAGGCTACCTAGTCTACGGAGTTCTTGACACCTCCTAAAGGAGCTTCCATCCCTAGCTAGAGCCAATGTTAGTATCTGTCAGTCTTGCCAGTCACCAGTGATCAAATATGCTCTTACAAGGTTTTTGTTAGGGTCTCAAGTCAATTTTTTATCATTTCATTAGCTTTTCAAAATAAAAATTTGCTCACTCGCTAGTGTGTCTAGGTCTATTACTGCTCCTTTCAATAATTTTCATGTTCTGATCATTTCCATCACTTAGTTGGATGTGCCATCACTGAAATATCATCATCATCATCTCATTCATATCATCATGCATCTCATTCAGCTTAGTGTCACCATTAGGTCATAGGGTCAAAATCACAAAAAAAATCAGTCATTTCACCATCAAAGTCATCATTTCAAGGAGTAGTGATGGGAAAAGTGTCAATGAAGTTTTCATAAAGTGTTTTATGTTTTCAGCATAATGTATTATGATTTATAAAGTTCCAAAGCTGCATTTTCAAAAGAAAATGTCAAAGTACATGGTGGGGCCACTATACCATCAAAGGATAAAATCGATTTCCAAAGCTACAAAGACCAAAAGAGCTTCTAATTTTCTCATTCAAACTTTATAAGACATCTCTCCACCATGAAAAATTAGTTTCACTCTCAAACAAGTGATTCCTTGTCACCATCAGTTCATGCTTGGAAAGATCAATTCCCTCTTCTAGGGTTTTGGTTTCATTTACTTGGTTTCATAGTATCAATGATAATTTTCTAAGAAAATCCTTAATTTTATAGCTCACTCACCTTCCCCCACCTGTATACACCTTCCTAAACACTTACCCTAATTCCTACCCCTCAATTTCATCATTTTCCCACAAACCCTAGCCTAGACTACAATTTTCTAGGATAGGCCTGTGTTTTCTCTTTTGGACCCCTTCCCCTCACTCATTCCTTCAAATTCCACCTCCCTACACTCCCTAACATTAATATCTAACCCCATAAATTTCCCCAAGAATTTATACACCCTCGAAACCCTTCATCTCCCTCCATTCCTAAAACTGCCCCAAAACCCCTGTTTACTTAAACTAAGCCCTAATTTCTCTTTCTAGTGAGATAGGGTTTCATAATGGATCTAGAGACCACAACCACTAATCATAGCGAGCATAAATGAGTAAAAGGACAATAGATATCAAGAGGTATACAAAGCAAGAGAGTGATCCATCTCCTCCACTAGGTCAAAGGGACATTGACAAATTGTTTGCTGCACATAGGGATAGTTTTGCTTCAAAATATGTTTCTGACCAAACGGAGATGAATTTTACAAATTTGAAAGAGTGTTTTGTCAATGATAAGCCAAGAAATGAAAGCCCCCTTAATTGTATCCATGGGTATTATAATTGAGGAGAAATGTTCAAAATATAGTTGCTACAGGAGAGTTGCTGCACTTCTGGAGTAGTCTTGGGGGATTTAATTTTTAGGTGTCTTGAAGCAGGTGTTTCCAGTGCTTGATGACTCTATTGTGTAGCATAAATCCCTAGATTTAGAACCATACCACGTTCATACAAAAAATCCTCTTAGGAGGCCTCCAAACGCCCTCTCAAAGACCATGGTGTGTTTTTGTTGATAGCATGTTGCACTTTTCCAATTTTTAGCAATAAACTTCAAACTTGGATTATTAACAAAAGGGAAAGTATTTTTGAAAAATGGAGGGGTTTTTTATTCATAGGCTACCAAAGAACAAAAATTTCTCTCATTTTTTCAAAAAGGGTTATTGTTAAAGAGATATGGCTCCATCGTTGAGCCCTATTTTTGTAGAAAACCCAGAACTTTTGGCAACTTTTGAGACAATCACTGGGTATAAAACACATCGTGCCCCACACTGTGCTTTTTGATAGGGAGCTCTAATTGACATTTGTTTTGCATATTCAGATTTGGCATCACATTTACATCAATTATAGCCTTTGGGATTGGACCTTTAGCAATTTTTGGTAGGTGAAAAGGGTTGAAAACTACTCAAAAAACACCTCTCTGCCCTCTTTTTGAAGAGCACACTGTGCTTTCCGAAGTACCTATGGGAGAATGAAGTTTTGGAGGGATAGAAGCAACCTTTTTCAACTCTTGAATATTACATCATGTATCGGACATCCAACACTTTCCACTAAGCCATCAAGATCCTGATTTGGACCTCAAGAAGGCCTCCAAAAATCAATTCCCCCAAATTGATTGTGCTTTCTCCTAGTACGATGTGCTTTTTCCTGAACTTGTTGCGCTTTTTCCTGTAATTCCTTTTTCTTAGTTTTATCAGTTAGATTCGAATTATCATGATGTAGTTAATTATCTTTGGTGTAATAATGATGTAATTAAAAGTAAATAGGCTTGTTAGGTTTCTTTTATGTAAACTTAGGCCTCAGTTATGAGGGAAGTTCAGTCAAAGTATAATGGAGGATTTGTTTTAACCTCCCTAGACATTAGGGTTTTGTTTGAACACCTCATGTAAATAGTTCCTAAACTGAAGGGTTCAACCGTAAGAGAGGGGAAGATGGTTTTAAGTCTAGATGTATCTATTTTTTAGTCATAGAACAGGTGGGACATCAGAGGTGAAAACACTTGTAGCTTGTACTTCAACTTTTCTTTGAGGAAATCAAAGGAGTAGTTAAAGCTATTATCTAGGAATTCATGTGTAGTGAGTTTGTCATGATGTATTTTCTCTATTATAGTTTTATATGAATGATAGACATATCTCTTTTCCATATCTTATTTCTTTAGTGATTTTCCTTAAAGGTTATAAGCATAATTCCTTCATAAAAGCTATGTTTTGATGGGAATATAATTTTGTGTAATTTTCCTTCTTACTTAATGAATTCATGGTGCACATGCTCATTAAGATATTTTTTATCTTTCAAATGCTACACTAAACTGACAAAACCCTAAAGCCATCACAAAAGCATTGCTTCCTTTCTCCTCTATATATTTGCTACTGTAACCCTTTGATATTTTGACCTAGCTACCTGGTTTTCATCCCTAATCCAACATCAAAACCTAAAATCTCAAAACAATACTTGAGCCTAGCATATCTAGCCTAAAATATTTTCCCATTCTAGTCTTCATTGGCTATGAACTCATAGAGAGATCTCTCTCTGGTTTAGCAGGGATAGCTACTGAACCCAAGTGGTTTGAGGTTACCTCCTTCGATCTCCCTTCTCAGCCTTGGGACATTATGGAGGTTAAGATGATTGAAGGTGGATGATAGCCATAAAATGCCATAAATGGCATCATTTTTGTTGCAATATGGAAGGAAATGTTATACGACCATTCAACTAGAGGCAACCAATTGACCCATTGTGTCTGTTTATCAGATATAAAGAAATGAAGATATCCTTCCAAACATTTTTTCACTATCTTAGTTTTCCCATCAGATTGAGGATGATAAGATGAGCTATGAGCTAACTGAGTACCCAGACATCCAAAAATTTCAAGTGAAAATGGGATCTTTTTTTCCTCCAATAATATTTGGGTTTCCATGTAACTTTTGAATTATTTCCATAAATGCAATAGAAAAAGTACTGGATTTAAGTGGATGAGATAATGAACAAAAGTGTGCATACTTGGTAATTCTATTAACCACCACCATGATGATAATCTTTCCTTTGGACTTGGGTAAACCTGTGATAAAATCCATTGAAACCTCCTCCCAACATTGACTTGGAATGGATAAATGTTGTAATAGACCCGAGGTCTTAATTGTCTCAACTTTATTTTGTTGGAAAACCAAACATTCCGCCACAAACTTTTGAGTATCATATTTAAGGCCACCGAAAACAATTCCTTTTTAACCCAGTGGAAAGTTTTTAAAATCCTAAATGCCCTCCTAACGGAGAGTTGTGCAATTCTAGAAGAATATTTTGTTTGATTTGGGAATTCTTAGAAAGGTATAAGTGATCTTTGTAACATAACGAATCTTTTTTCTAGCTAAATATATCAGATGTACTAGGATCTTGCTACAAATTTTGAATGAGTACCAACACTTGTTCGTCATTCTTCAATTCATTCCTTGCTTCAGTTATCCAATCTAGTTGGATAATAGAAATGGCACAAAGCAATGCTTCCACATTCTCATCCTTTCTTGAGAGTGCATCTGCAACAACATTTTTCTTCCCTTTTTTGTAGATGATTTCAAAGTCATAAACCAACACCTTTTTGACCCATTTTTGCTTCTATTTTGAAGATAATGTTTTTTTCTAGAAGGTATTTAAGAATATCATGGTTCATTTTTACCTTGAAGTGTCTTCCCATTAGGTAAGGTCACTATTTCTTAAGTGCATGTAGTATTTCCAACATTTCATTCTCATAAATAACTTTGTGTAATACTTTCCTTTGATTGGATGACTTTAAAAAGATATGGGTCTTTCTTCTTGCATTAACAACACCAATTCCATTTTGTAAGGCATCACATTCCACAATAAAGGTTTTTGTGAAGTCTCATGTAACTAAGACCAATGCTTGGCACATTGCCTCTTTAAGATGTTCAAAGGCCTTCATTGCTTCTAGAGTCCAAGAAAATGGATATTTCTTTAGTAATGTTGTTAGAGGTGCTACTATTCTCCCATTATTCTTAACAAACTTGTAATAATACCCTATCAACCTTAGAAATCCTCACAAATTCTTTATGTATGTGGGGCATTTCCATTCATTAATGGCTTTAACTTTTGTAGTGTCTACCCTAACACCTTCATGAGATACAATATGACCCAGATATTCCACCTCCTGTACTCCAATGAAACATTTCGAGGTCTTTTCATATAACTGTTTCTCCTTCAATAGTTTGAGCACCATGTCAACATGTTGAACATGATCCTTCCAATACTTGTTGTAGATTAGTATATCATCAAAAAATACTAACACAAATTTTCTAAGGGTTTTGAAAAAGGGAATTCATCCAAACCTTTGAAACGTAGAAGGTGCATTAGTAATGCAAAATGCATAACCAAAAATTCATAATGACCCTCTCATGAGTTCTAAATGTTGTTTTTCAGAATATCTTCAGTCTTCATTCAGATTTTGATGATATCCTAAATGAAGATCCAACTTGGTGAAGTAAATTATCCATTGTAATTAATCCAATAATTTTTCAAATGACAAGAATGGGAAATTTATATTTAATAGTGAGCTTGTTGAGCTCCCTATAATCTAGACACATGCACCATGATCCATCCTTCTTGTGCACCAATACTACTGGAGCAGAGAAAGAACTTTGACTAGGTTGAATTATACCCACCTCTAGCATTTATGCAACCATACATTCAATTTCACTCTTTTGGGCATAAGGATATCTATAAGGCCTAATATTTGGAGGAATAATTCCTGGAATCAAATGAATAGCATGATCATGATCATGAATAGGTGGGAGGCCTTTGGTAGTCTCAAATACCTTGAAATTATTGTCCAATACTTTTTCGAGATCTCGAGAAAAATATGATTTCAATGTGGGAATCTCTAGTGAACATAATTGTGAAATTACACCCCATTGTTCTTTATTTAGAAGCTTTGTCATGCCATTAGAGCTGATTATCTTTCCTAGTTTCCCTATGATACCCGTTAATTCAGTGTCCTTTCCTTCTCAAAAAAAAAATCAAGAATTTAAGACCACCCATTGGAATAGAAGGAATTAGACTATTCAATACATATTCTCCCATAAATAGCTTGATATTATGGCACTTTCTAGAGAAATTTATGATTCCTCCATTTTCAACCATTAGTTGACATTCTGGTGTTGTATATAGGAAGAAATTCAATTCCTTGCCTATCTTACAATGAATAAAATTAGGGGTACTACTTGAATCAATCAACACTACTACCTTTTTCTTCTTGATATGTCCTTCTATCTTGAGAGTTTGAGGAGTGGTAATTCTTGCCAATTCATTACAAGATATGGTTGGATTCATTTCTTCTTTCTCTTGGGTTGGTTCCTAGCATATATCATCTTCTTTTGATGTTTCTTGTTCCTTTTCTTCCTCCTCTTCACAATCTATGTAAAATAATTGCTTCTCAACACACTTATGACCTAGAGTGCATTTGTTATCACAACTGTAACAAAGTCCTTTTGCTCTTTTTTCTTCCAATTATTGTGGTTTCAACCTTCTAGGTTGTGGAAGGCTATGGGTAGCAACACTTCCATCTTTATAGTTGTGAGTGGTAGGCTTGCTTGTTGCCAAAATTTTTCTTTCAATTTTTCTTGCCAACCTAAATGCCTTCTCCAATGAATCAGGTTCCCAAAGACGAACCTCATGGATGTTATCCTTTAAAGTCCCTAGAACACATGAATTATATGCTCCTTTGGAACATTATTTACATTATATTAAATTTTTGGAAGTCCTCAATGTGCTCTACCATTGAACCCTTTTGTCTGAGATTTACCAATTGGCTAAATAAGTTGTTTCCCTTTGTATCCTCATAATGCGCTATCATTTCCTTCGTAAAAATTAACCAAGTGACAAGTTCTTTACGAGAACAAAGTCATCGATACCATGCAAACTGATGGGGTTCTAAATATAAATTTCTAATGTGTACCTTCTCTGTGTGTTGCACATTATGAAGATCAAAATATTGCTCCATTTGTAGTATCCATGTTACTAGATTTTTGCCATCAATTTTTCTCATATCGATCTTTGGAATATGGTGGGTCTTCAATCCAATGTTAGATTATATGAAATCATGACTAAAATTTCTTTTGTTCTCATCATGTGTTTCATCTAATACCTTTTCGCCATTAGGAATAATTTCTTATAGAAGCCTTTTCAAACCTTCCTTGAAACCATCCATGTCTTCTTTTAAACCATTCTTAAAATCTTCCATATTAGCTTTCATGCCATCCATATTAGCTTTCATGTCATTCTTCAAACCTTCCATGTCTAATTTTAATCTATTCTTCAAACCATCCATCCTAGCTTCCATTTCATTTTTGGTTACTCTTTGTGAGAGAGAAATTTGTTGCACTTGGTCTTGTAATTTTGATATATCATGTTGCATTTCTTCTTCTTCTTCATGCACCATAGTATATATTTTGGGTTGTTTACTAGGTGTTTCCATTTTATTTCTTTGGGGCATAAATTACTAATTATTATTCTTCACTACACCGCTTGAATCACATCAAACTATTTTTTCAAACAAAACTTATGCATGTTTTTAAAAAGTACACACCTTTTCTTCACTTTGTAGGAGCTCTCTATTTAATATGTTGTATATCTGTAATTTTGGATCTCAAAGGTTTGAAATTTTGTATTGGTGTAGCTCTCGGAGTCCCCTTTCCAACTCCATAAATCTGATCAAGATTGATTCTCCAAGAAAGAGTTATGAACAATCTCCCACGATGACTCGATTATAGATTGGTTCAGTAGAGCGAACTTGTAAGAAGTTCTATGTGTCATTGTTTCGCCCTTTGGCCCTGCAAATGATACCCAACAAACTACATGTTGTCCTAGTTTTTTTACTTGTTATGAAATTTGAATCTGATGCTCAAAGATAAAGTTATGAATATTTTCCCAAGGTCACTTGTTTGAGACAAAATTCAGGACCCTACAAAAACCCTACATTCCTTGGAACATATCTCTGCAAATATAGCGAGACAAGATCTGAAATTTGGGAATGAGGTTCATCATAATTTTGAATCAAATGGGTCTTAATTTTATCTTTTTAAACATTGTAGATAACACGTTATCGAAAAAATTCCATGATGAGATGTTTGAAGTAGCGAAACCCTAGAATCCAAGGCTCTGATACTAAAGGTTATGCAATCGACTCACAAAATAGAAGAAAATATAGATCAATTACTTCAAAATTAGCCTCTTCGAGGGGAAAAACTCCTTTACATTACACAAATGAACAATTCTTAGATGATACAAATGACAAAACCTCCTTGCTATATATAGAAGTCTAAGGGATCACAATATAATCAGAGCCCGCATAATCATAATAATGTAAGGGCATAGAAATAACAATAATGGGCTCTTATGCGACACAATAATAATAATATGAGGACAACATGGGCACACCAATAACAATAAGGGGCTACAATGACAATAGGAATGATGGAATACACTAGTATTATAGGTACCTAACACCCGTTGTTATCGTGAATATGCGGGATAAAAGGAACCAGCCACCCACAATGAATCTTCAAATGATGACCACTGAGCTAAGGGAGGATAAACCATGCTTAGGCATTATAATAGGAAGTGGAGCTATGATTGGAAATGATAAAGCCAACGGGAAAAAGAAAGCTAAAGCTACATGGGTAAGAAAAATTGTTGAAAAAGCTCCTCCATTTGAAATTCTGAAGGAAAATAAAGTATTCATGGAGGCGAGACAAAGTTTTATGTGTGATGGGGCTTCAGCCTCTACTGTGTAGCCAACATAGAAGAATAACTATGAGATAGTACCAGCTGCAACACAAGATGTGGATCTGGATATTTTGAAGTACTTTTTAGAGACTTACATGAAGTTCTTAAGAAACCAAAAATTTGTGGAGGGATTGCAAGAATTGATAAACTCTTGTGCTTCTAAGAAAGTGCCACAGAGAAAGATGTGCACAGTAAACAACCTACATCAAAAAAAGAAGAGGACTAGAAAAGAAATGATGCTTACTTCATAGATTAGAGAATATGACATGGATCAAGTTATCCTAGATCTAGGATTTGATGCCAACATCTTGTTGAAGCAGACTTGGGAATTGGTGGGTAAGACGAAGTTACAATAGTCACCAATCTAGCTAAAGATGGTGAACCAATAGAAGATTATTCCCCTAGGAAGGTTGTCAGGTATCATAGTAGACATGAAAGGAGTGTTTACTACTACTTATCCCTATCATGTGATCAAAATTGTGGATGATAGTAATCCCTATCCTATGTTGCTTGGAATGAATTAGGAATTTGATAACATGGCTATAATTAACTTGAAGAAAAGGAAAATGATATTTGAAATAAACAATGTGATAGTCATTATTCCATTAGATCCATCAGAAGAAGCGAGGTATATTGAACCTGTCAAAGAGGAGTATAACAAAAATGACATTGAAAACATTTACCAGATAACAACAAAAGGAGAAGAATGGATCAACCCTACTGCAGATGAAAAATTGGGTTGGGAGAAAGGCAGATCCTACACTTCATATTCATAAGAGGAATTAGAAAATGAGCAAGATAAGTTACATGAAGTGTCTATAAGGTGATGTGCAAGGATCACTAAAGTAGTGCATTGTATGAAAATAGAGGTATGTGAGTTACCTTTTTATGATGGTTTGGGCAATGTCGATACTTTCTTTAGATATTAAGAAAGACAGGTGTCAGAATGTTAGAGGGTGTTAGCTCTAGATTTAGCCCGAAGAGCTACGTCTGCTAGATGGTGGGGTACATGTAAGAAGAACATAGGATATTAACAACAATTTCTAATATTGATGTGGGTAATATTTGGTCAAGTGTTGGCTTGAGGGGGCCTGACCTAGGTTCAACATTATTTAGCCAAGAAAATCTCTACACTATTGGTCGTTTCGGCATCAGCCCGCAGAGCGCGAACTGAAGTCTCACACAAAGAAGTATGGGGGGATGATGGAACCAAGTTTTCGCACCCATGAGATGGTTGTGATGTCGATTTGTTGCAACTATACGTGCCTTTGCATAGTTTTCTTATCCCTTAGCTCTATCCTTTAGTACCTTCGTGAATTGTTATAATCAGCTACCGTGCATCCCTAACCAAGGGCTGAAGTCCTTTCGTGCTGTTAGGGCAACATACTACGATATCTCCTAAACTGGGCTAATTATCTTACTTATCTTTATTAACAACTCTTATTTGCTTCACGTAAACAAATGTTCTTACTTGCATTCACTTAACCAATACAATTATACACCTTTGTGCATCATATAAGAATTAGAAGTGAAATTCATACCCAATATATTAGATGCATAAATAGAAAATAAAGACACATAAATGATAGAATACTCTTCTTTATTGATACTTCTAGATAATTACATACTCAACTCACCCTGCGCACTTAGCTGCAGGGGTACGCGCACTCAGTTGTGGACTTCTAGGCCTTTGCGTACTCAGCTGTAGAGCCTCTACCTATGCTACTACCCAAAACTTAGACTTCTACTTCAGAGCTATCTCTCATACATCATCGTCCATTATTCTTCATTATGCTGTCAAACTACTTAGAGATTAGCTCTATTTATACAATCCCATGGTCCATGGACGATGGGTAGATCTTATACAACCGACATTACATTATCAAAATAAGGGGATGCAACCCTATGACTCTTTAACATCTACGAACTCCGTGCCCACAAAAATGCGGAGTCTTTACATTTAAATTACAAAATTGGACCAAACTATGGGCTTTAAGCCCCAAAACTGCCCTTAAGGGATCCCACACCCAGGTCCCCAACACAAACATCGTGACTCACCCTCGAATCACTCTACAGGTGTGGAGATCTTAGCACGAAGACCACCCAGCTCTATTTGAATCACTACAGCTTCTGTAGCACATTCAGCAGCTGCTTGCTAGACTTTTTCCATGCGCTATTGGGTGACCACCGCTGTTAAATTGTTGCCCTGAATCCTCTACTGATTTTCATACAGTTGTACGAGCTTTGCTTCAGTGGAGGTTGTAATTTTATAAGCCTCGTTGATCCATGGCTATAGGTGTGCTTTTAAGACTACTTCTTTGTTTTGAGCAGAATCCACCTATTCCTTGAGTGTCTTTGCCTGCTGCATTTGTGCAAGCCTTTGTGTAAGGGTAACCATCTACGCAATCCCTTTTACCTCATCATACCTTTGTTGGAGCTCGCATGCCTCTATCACTAGGCACTCTACATTTGGGTCCTCTTGCAAGGTAATTAGGAACTCAAATTATTGTTTGAATAGCTGCATGCAGTCTACCATTGCACTATTAACCATCGTTATTGTTGTTGTGACCATGGTGGTACGTTGTTCTCTAACTTCCGGCAAGTTGAAGGCTAAGCCCTCAACTATAATTTTGTGATTTGAAGGTTCAGCTCCATCTAAACCCTGGCCATCTCTGCTCTTGCATCACACACCCCTATGGCTAACTTACAGATGTGTGCTTCCACTGATTCCTCTACTTCAAGGGCCAACTCCAGGACCATCTCGTAGGCTTCCTCCACAACCTGCATTATCTGTTTGTTCTGCTAGACCACTACTTCATTGCACTGCAAGCCCAACTATTCAATGTTGATGTTCTTCTCACTCATTACCTATAGAGTGCAACTCTCCCTAGCCCGAATTTCTTCGATGACTCCATGTTGTAAGAGGTAGAGCATCTCTTGAGGGAGTGCAACCATGCTCAATCCTACCCCTTTCAAACTTCTCACCATGGGCCTATCGACCTCCTGATCTGTAGTAACTACCTATTTGGTAGCACTATCATGTTGGTCACCCTTGTGCACAACATCTCTTAGGCAGCTGAAGTGTTGACTGTGAGGCTAGTGGACATTGTGCCAGCATATGGAGTGTGAACCTGCAATGCCTGTATTTCTATCTGGAGAGCCCCCAATACTAGTTGTTGTTGTTCTTCAAATTGTTGGAGGTCCTTTGCATTGACATCCCTCACCTTTTCGTCGATATCATGTAGATCCCTCTCAGTGAGGGTGATTGGGTCGAAAGAAGTCTTTGATGCCTTTGTTTTATTTCTCGACACTATCTACTCTCATGGTTACGAATGCTTAAGTTGGGTGGACATCGTCTATGGGTCCGTGCCAACTTGTTCTGTCTCTATCTCTAGTTCGAGTGAAGGTGACTTCTATCCTTCGCATTATTCTTCTCCTATTTTCTATTGTTGTTCGACCAACTTCACAATGTCGCATGCTACTTGGGCCTTAGATGTTGCTTCCTATTTCTTGTGCTTCTTAGCCAGTTGCACCATTTGAAGCTTTATCTCCTCCTTTTCATGCTCTGTAGTAGACTTGTCTGTGTCCACTGCAGAGCTAGCTGGAGGGTGCCACTCTAATGGCCAAGACTCAAGGACTACAAATATCACATCGTTGGTCACCAGGTATGATAAATCATGCCACGTCTTTGTAGGGTCCTTTCGTACCCTGATGAAGGCATGGTAGAAATCCACATTGAACTCCGTAAAGCTCTACAAACTATTGTAGACCATGGGTGACAACCGTGGCTTGTGATTGATCCCCATCTGGATATTCATCTCCATTAGGACCCAGAAGATCTTGCTTTCTCTGATATGTTGTGCGTCCTTGGTCACCCACAACGAAGCATACTTTGCTACCTATGGAAGGTCCGACATTACTGTCTAGTCAATTTATCATCTTAAATTTCTCTACATAAATTATCAATCTGGGTATCGTAAACTGATGAAGTGTGGTGCACTATATGTGCTTAGTTAACCTTTATCTTACTTCGTTGTTTTATAGTTTATGTTGTTTTTGGGGTTTTGTTCTTGTTGTTTTTCTAATGACTATGAGACCCAGTATCCTTGATGCTTCAGCAAAAGGACAAGATGATTCTATCATGTCATTAGTTCAATCAAGATAAAATGCAATAACCAAACAATGAGCTAGTGACTATGAGACCCAGTATCCTTGCTGCTTCAGCAAAAGGACAAGATGATTCTATCATGTCATTAGTCATTAAAAAGGCTATGTGCATCACTAATCTACAATCAACTTGAAAGAAATTTATGTACAGCTAATATACATAAGCATAACAAAATTAAATACAAAATTAAATGACAACTATACAAGGCAGGGGCCCCTCTGCCACCTATGAAATCAAAGAAAAATTGAACACATTTGCATGAATTAAAATTGCATGAATGAAAAATCTAATCTATCAAACTTTAAAGTAATCAAATCAAATCAAAGCAATATTTACAAAATGAAATCTATTCTACCTTACATTCTACAAAGCAATATTTATAAAATGAAATCTACTCTACCTTACATTCTAATGTGCTCCATGACATCTACTTCACATCTCCTTCCATGTTGAGAACATCCAAGCTTTATTCAAATTCTTCAAAAGTACAAAGTACAACAAAGTTCTTAAGGCTTTCAAAAGCCATCAAGGAAGAACTACAATCTTAAGAACTAGGGACTAAAAAGAATTAAAATACTACAAATGAAGGAGAGAGATCTCCTATTTATACAAAAAAGATGAGAGCCATCTCATTAATGATAATCCATGAATTTCTGCCTCTACCTCTAGAGTCCTAATCAAAATAGGAACTGATAAGACACATGTCTTTTTAGAGTTACAATACAATTAGGAGATTTGACACATATCCTCATGATCCCATGATTCTTTCCACTCAAATTCGAATTTGGCCTTAGAGTGCCACATAAGGGTCTTCTAGAAGCCTCCTTTCAACCTACACATGTCAACAATCTCAACCCATTGGTTAGGTATAAGCTTATGCACATTATTTCCTAATTTATGACCACAAATTCACTTAAAAGGCTTAGAATTAATAAACATTGGAAAAACATAAATGTGGCCCAATGATAATGAAAGTGGGATGAATGTGGTGACATAGTAGTGAAATGGAGGTGATATAATGGACATAATAGTGAAAGTGAAATGGAAATGAATGACATTTTCAAGACTCAACAATTGTCGAAGGGAATTGGCTATCTTTGGGCAGCTCCCATGCCACCAGTACTATCGACAATAGGAACCACATGAAACGTTTTTTCCTGGTCCTGTGCCTCATGATAGTTCGTAAGGAACTCGTCGCATATATAGTTCACCCTGTTGAACTAGAATCCTTCTGCACATTGGGCTGCTAGTGCAACCACTCGTGCGGGCACCTCATTCGCACGACACTTCCACATCACCTTCCCTACAAATATTTGTGTCGCAACCTTAACTAGAATATTGTTGATGCTGGAGATGACATACCCTCACTTCTTCTTCTCCAACTTAAACTTTTTCTTCATTTCTTCCATGAGGGCCAATTCGCCACCTTTTCCCTTTGAAATGTTTCCTAAATCCTCTCCTAAGTAAGGCAGCTGTGTAATCAGGTGAATGAGATGGTTTGTCATGGGGATGGACTTCTCTAGCCATAAACACCCATCATGCACCAAGCAAGGTAGATGCCTAATGATGAAGATGGTCACTGGGGCATGGTGGTAATGTGACACCCAGAGCAGGTTTAGCAACCTGACCTTCTCTACACCTCTAAGCCATTTTCATGACTCCAATTCAATCATTCCAACCATCACATCCATCCTTTGGTGCATTAGTTTCTCAGTTTCTAAATTCGAGAACTTCTCATGGTTTGCGAGGTCCCAATATTCAAATTTCAAGATAGGAACCCATCCCAAGTGCGGTCCCTCAAAAATAATATCGTCTGGCAGCCGCGGAGTTTGCAGAGAGCTCTTGCTCTCATCTATGTCCTTTGGCACTTTAGCTTTTCCTTTTTGTGGAGGAACATATTTAGGTAACTAAATAATAGGGTCCACACCTTGGGTTTCAACTTCCATCTCTTCATTTTCCTCTTCAACCAGGATTTCTTCAAAATCTTCCTCTTCTTCCTCCAGATTAATGGCCTTCCCCTTTTCCTACAAGGTGAGCTTGATCCTTTGTGGATTTCTAGGTGAGATGCACACGGGGATCATAGCATGCTTATCCTTCTTAGATTGTTGTGTACAGGGTGATTTAGGAACCTCAACTATCACTCCGGTTCTCTCTAGGGCTTCTACTTCCACAATTTCCTACACGGCTTCCATGGGTGTCAACATAGCACTATTCCACAATTCCTTCAGTGTCTCTAGTAGTTTCTCAAATAACAAATTCACTTTCAGAGTCTCGAATAAGTCTTGGTTCATGTATACTTGAGCACACAACAATTGAGTTCTCAAAATTCCAAGTGTTGTTCACTAGACAACCACTTGTAATTTATAGTGCCTTTTGAATTTCAATTTGACCATTCCCCTCACATTAGATTGATTAATTCTAGATTAGTGACAAATTTTTAAGAATCTAGCCCATAAATATCACCTTAAATGCCTTACGCCTGCTCCATTTGGCCTCAAACTAACCATCAAATCATGAATAGTGAATTTAACAGTCACTTTCGAGTAGACTTACGTGCCAGCACAACTGTCTTCACACTATCGCAGACATTGGGACACTTCACTACTGCGCACAATCCTGACATTGTGCAGCTCCTGGGAAGTGTAGTTTATTGTCCTATGCCTCCTCTCAACTGCCTGGAGCACTAAGACTATGCCACTTTCATATAGTCACATTACCAAATTGCTGGTATATGGCTTCAATCGACTGCCATTCACCTTTCTTGGGAAGGGTTCTCCATTTAACTTGACCAACTGTACCACGCCTCCATCGGTAATCTCCTTAATAATATATAGCCATAACCAGTGCATCCAAAACTTTCCAGGGAATTTATCAAACTTACTATCATACAACAGAACTGGGTCATTTACCTTAAATGTGCATAGATTGATGTGTCAGTTGTGCAATGCCTTTTCATGCTACTTTTAGACATACTGATGAAATCTAGCCAAAAATCTTTCTTCTTCGAGCTCATCCAACTGCGTGAGCTTCTTTTCCAGGGCTTCATGAACCGTCATACCTATGAGAGCTACTATGTGTAGACAAGGCATGATGTATTCCATAGGCATTATGGCTTCAACTCCATAGACAAGCTTAAAAGGTGTCTATCTCGTCAGCTTCTTGCATGTTGTCCGATAAGCCCATAAAATTGCAAGTATGCATAGGTCCCAATCATTTTGCTGGGCATTTCATACCTTGGTCAGCGCATTTTCAAGCACTTTGTTGAATGCCTCCATTGACCCATTAGCCTGTAGGTGATAAGGTGTGCTCTTTTGATGATACACCTAAAATCCCTCCATTAGTACATTGATCATCTCTTTTAGGAAGTGTGTACCATGATCGCTCATCAAGATCTATGGACATCCAAATCATGTTAGTACATGTTCAAATAGAAACTTCGTGGTAGTCATGACCATGCAATCCTTCACCGGCTGCATTTCTATCCAACGAGTCAAATATTATGTCGCATTGATAATATACCTTGTGCCTGTCTTTCCTTGAGGCTGAATAGGTCCTACAAAATATATTGGCCACTTTTGGAAGGGTTGCAACATTACTTGTGGATTCAAAGGCATTTCATCTCTCCGCAGCAGCCTATTTGTTCTTTGACATACATCATATGCCTTGCAATATACTTTTGAATCCTGATGAAGGGTTGGCCACCACAACCCTACGCGTAGAATCTTCTAGATGGTTTCTCTTCTTGCATAATGTCCTCTTGTGGAACCCCCATGAGCATTCGCGAGGATTCTGCTTCGTTCAAACTCAGGTACATATCTTCAGAGTATTTCATCATTCCCCATCTTGTATATATGCCTCGTAATGTCAGAGAAATATGCCACGCACACCACTAATTCCTTCTTTTGCTGTACTAAGTATCCATTTAGCATAATTCCAGTTGTTAGGAAGTGTATTATATCCTCAAAATGTCCATCCACGATGCACACAACTAAGTGTTGTGAGTCAGGTAATTCTTCCTCCAAATTAGTAGGTTCCTTTCGTGTCTCGATGCATGACAGGTGATCTTTTCCCACATTCAATCATCCATGCTTTACAACAACATCAAAATCGTACTCCTGGAACAATAAAATCCATTTTCAGATGCACCCCCTAAACATAGGCTTATTTACTAGGTACTTGAGCATGAAGTATAGGTGCAACTGCTCAGGTTGGGGCTTTTCTCCATAAGCCTGCGTCCAATTGGCCAGATGTGCGTGTGGATTATCCTATCCATCATACTTGTCTGGCAGTCACATCTTAGGCTTCCCAAATTTTTCTCGTAACATTCTCTTACATTCGCACCAATCATCAAAGCTTCCTTTGTGCGTACCCCACCATATTGTGGGTGTAGCGCACAGTACCCAGTCCAAGGCCTGGAATCATTTCTTTTCTGGCATCTCTCTTTCAAATGCATCCAAGAAGGTATCTACCTCATTTAGACCATTATAAGTAGGAAGATTTATTTCTTCTGTCGACACAGAGTGCAGCAACCGGGTCATCATATTGCAATTCAGTGTAGTTACCTTGTATAACCAATTCTTCCATCTTTCTACTTCTTCGTCGAAATCCAAAGTGTAGGAACTTTCAAACTCCCATGTAATCTGTCCCTCTGCGATGGGATTCACCCAGTCTTGGTCTCACACTGTTATCTTATAGATGCAGCCCAAATCATCCTCACTCTCATAGTCATGGACTGGTTCTGTATAGCATGATCCCTCAATAGGATCCAAGGGTATTATTACACGCAATGATTTCTTCTCAAAGGTCATCTTCCGCTTCTTCTCAAAGGTTATCTTCCACTTCTTCAAATTGATTACCTTGTTCATATAAGTAGCCCAGTCAATTCCCAGGAGTGTAGGGTAGGGATTTCTATCATCAATAATCTCTATTAATTCAAAATCTGCCAACACACTTTCTCCCTCAATATCCATGGTTACTCCCTACAATCGCCCCATGGGTATGATTTTCTATTGATTTTCCATCCTCAGCTGAATCAGATACAATTGTAGTGCAGGTCTACCCATTCGCTCCCATGCCTATTTCGGTAAGACATTCGCATCTGATCCCAGATCTAGAATGACTTGATCCATCTCATATTCTCTGATTTGCATAGTCAGTCTCATTTCACACCCCATCCTTTTTTATGCTTTATGATCTTCTGGACTACATGCGGTTCCCCTAGCATGGTCCCAACACGTCTGTTGATGAGTTCCTGAAACCCTTTCACAACCTTACTGTCATGCAGTAACTTCATAAAGGTTTCTAGGAAAGTAGGGAGCATAGAGGGATCCATCTTCGGCTCAGGCTTATCTTTTCTTCCTGAAGTGGAGGCCTCAACGAAGCTCTTCTTAGCTTCCACGAAGGTTTCCTGAGTGCACTCCAAATCAAACTTAGCCTCTTTCGCTGGGGTTTTGTGAACCCAGGTGTTGTCTTCCGGTTGTTTCCCTTTGTCATCCCCCATCGCAATTCCATTTCAAAGCACTCTATTTATGTTTGGATCTTCCTCACATGGCTCAGACCTCATCATCTGCAGGTTCTGAGTTTGGGGAGGTGGTAGTGCCCCTTTGTCACATATCCTAGCTATCAGAGTAGGACAATATTTTGTTTCATGATCAAATAGTGTGCAATACTTGCATGACAGGTGTGTTGGGTTAGTGTAGTCATGAGGATAATGTCCTGGCCCTATGAAATTGTAGCAAATCAACTATTCGCGACCTCTACGAGGTCCTTCTCCACCTAGACCTTGTCTGCACCCCTGAAATCATGTCCGCACCATCCTTGCATTCTAGTCAAGGGGCCACATTTTAGCTTGAATCCCATAGGCAGGAATTTTGTCCATCATCAATTCATAGCTCCTACAAGTAAGCTCTTCATGTCCCACCGACCTATGAAAGTTGTAGAACAATTGTTGCAAAGTTTTCGTATACTTATGTAACAAGTGGTACTTTTTTGTGGCTTGCTTTTCGGTTATTTGATAGATAACGTACCATAAAGTAGACATCACGCTAAGTCCTACTAGAGCTTCTAGTCTTAGAGGCATCAGTCCTCCTCCTGTAAGGTAACTTATAAATATCAAGCGGTGGTCCTTATCATGACCCTCACTCTTGCATTTCAAGCACCATACCTCCTGACACACTTCTGGATGAACCGTCCTATCCTGTTTCAGACTTCAGCTGCGTATGGATTTGTTGGAATCCTAGATTAGGATCTTGTTTCGGAGTCTCATGCAATATCATGGCAATCTCTAAGGCTTCTACCTAAGTTGTTATATTTTACTACGAAGGGCACTTCTTAGGTGTGGTAGTAGCGAAGCCACAAACCACTCACGATATTGTCCATCTGTCAAATTCATGTTGGCTTCACAGATCGTACATTTTAGCCTTTGATCTAGTTCCTAAGGTGTCTCACCTAGTAGCATCGTGATCTCTTTGAATCCAATAATCGACTGCGCTTCAGATTTAGGCCTACTAAATTCCCTATTCAGTGCTTCTTGGATGTCTACTACTCTAGCATTCGGGTTATTGCGAGAGTACTTAATATACCAGGTTAGCGCATGATCTTGTAGAGCACTAACTAGTCTCGCTTTCTTTATATGGTCGTCTATAACACCTTGAGCTTCCCATACAGTTGTCACAACAAACCAGAATTGGTCTAGATCCTCATTTCCCAAGCCTTTGATCAAAGGTAACTTCACTTTGTTTTCCATACTAAATCACGGTGGTGGTGGAGGTGATAGGGGTGAAGTTGGAGGTGATGGAGGTGAAGTCAGTGGTGGTGTGGGCAAACATGGTATTCATAGAAATCCTTGTCTTATCAACTAAATAACACATCATGGGGAGACTTCGTGATCCCTTCTTCGTCCCCTCGCAGAGATGAAATCAAGGTGTTATTCTGTGGACCCTTATTTCCTTCGTTTTTGTAAATTCTTCCACTTCACATAGACCTAAACATCAAGGTAGCTGCATAGCCCTATTTTCGCACAACAACATTTTAATCCAAGTACTCAAATATTTTACATATTTACCTCATAGTCCTTAGAAAAAGCGTCGCTCTACCTCACTATAGCTGACTGAGGTGTCAACCGTGAACTTAGTAATAAATCCTCCTACAATGTGATCGAGCCAATGATTCACGACGGGTGTGAGCTTATCCTTCGATGCTTCTAACCTTCGAAATAGCTCTGGGGTCCACACAATAGGACTGTCAAGATTCCACCTTCCTTGGCTATCTTATAGCTCCACGATCCACTCATATAGCTCAGTAGGGAAGGATGCGAAAAAGATTTCATGGATCTCTATAAACAGGTAGGTGTCTAACCACTATTCTTTTCATAGTTGCAGGTTACTGTTTTCCTATGTCACGGACTCATGAATCCTTCTATCCAGCCAGCTCTCAATTTCTTTCTTAGTTGGATTCCAATGATGTGACATCACACATCTCTTATGTAGATTTTGGTCTTGATAACTACTATAGAATAAAATGCACGGTGTATGGAGAATGGAGATACCCTCAAGGGTCTTCCCGGGACCCTTGGTAGACTATAAGATTATCTACAACTATCACAAAGTTTACATGCATGTCCATAAATAGTAACTAACTATGAAAGTAAGATAGATTCATTACCTCAAGCCTCCATGTAGATTTGCTGGGGAGCACAATGCAACTAGGTGGAAGTCCCTTGAGCCAACTCCAAATCAAGTCTTGCACATAGAAGGGACAAGCATAATCACAACATACAACCTTGATAACTAATACATGAATATATTAAATACATCTAGTTACACATAACTAAGCTACTCATGCTAAAAGGTATTGGAAAAACAACTAAATGAATGATAGTACCAACACCACAAAGTAGAAAGTACAACTGTAGTTCTATATTAATGCCGGAATAGTGATTACAACCATTTGTTGCATCAGCCTTCCCTTACCCCTCCAACTCCTCTGTCTCTCCCCCTTCTTACTAACTTTTTATGCTTAGATTTGAGACTATGCTCGACAATCAAGTAAGTTATCCTTTCAAATGATCTCACCCCCATCACCATAGCCCTAGCTTTGCTTATGTAGTAATCAAGTTAGGGTTTCCAAGTTCCTCCATGAATCTCTTAAGGTAAAAGCAGTGATGCTGCCATGCTTTCGAGCTCTTTCCCATTTTCCTCCTTAATTAGGATTATAAATCCCACAACTAGGTCGAACTTGAGATGTTTCCTTACTTTTTTGAGTAGATTTAGGAGGGAATATAGATATATTTATGAGTCAATTCGCTCCTTTGTCCTCTAGATTCTAATTAGGATCCACTAACATTGTCCCCAAACCAACAAGTAGAGTTATTAGGGTCACTAACACTCCCTTAGGCTTACAGAGAAGCTTTATAAATCATGTTGTCAGCGTTTAGCCAGTGTTAGTGTGGAAACAAGGCTTGTGATCTTGGTATTTGCTTCAGCTATCACGTCTTTCCCCTCTAAGCTGATGAGGGGGTCATTTTTCTATATAACAGATGCCCCCTAATGTAGGATATTAGAGGCTATGATGATGGCTAAAATACTTTACTTAACTGTAATTTTCCTTCTTCGACAAAAAGGGAGAGAGTATTAGAGCTTTGGGTGGTATGGGAAACATGATATAACACACATATATAAAACAACTAAAATCATGTCCTTATTCAGGCATTCCCATGCTCAGTAGCTATGTTAGAGTGATCTTATCATAAAAGAGATATGACGATGCTAGCCGCCGATAAGCACAATGTGGATGCGGTGTCATAATAGGATCATTCTGATGAGTTGTCTCCAAAAACAATATACGCAACTTGGGAGAGGAAGTAATGCTAAGTGATGCAAGCCTCTACCCAAGGTCTTGATTTTCGATTCACTGAACAACATGGATCGATACATGTGAATATATGTGTTGATTTAGAAAATGCACGAAATCATCTGATTACCACTCAATAATGGAAACCGTTAATAGACGCGAGGAAGGCCACCAATAATGATGATGGTCTCCAATATGCACAATACAATCTAACGAACGTGAAAGATGTTTTTGTCATCAAACACCTGTAGAATCGCTTAACCAGGAGCTAATAATGAGAACCCTTGATCAAACATAAGGTGACCTGTCACTAATGTCTACAAGTAGCAAGGCACTAAATGTGTTTCTGGGTTGTCTTCCTAGATAGAGTGTTGAAGTCGATAGGAAGATACTTGTCGAAAGGTAGGCAATCATGTGTCCTACATCAATCGACATGAAACAGGACAAGACTGATTTGTTTTTTGAGGAATCTTTGAGCATTGGGTCTAAACGACAGAGGGCATGATGAAAAGATATGCTTGATGGGTTGATGGAGGAAACAAAAGGTTAACCCTTGAACAATAGAAGGCACAACAATGGTTTTAACCATGCAGCACTAGACTCATGAACACCAAAGAGTGTTAGGATACAAAGATGTAAGAACATCGAGGTATTTAGGATAAACTCACAGGATGGTAGGATTAATATTGAGAGGTTGTCACAAGGAAGGTCTACCTGAGGGAGTGCCATGTTCAAGGGAACAACTGCTGCCAAACCACGCTTTCTAATACTGAATGCAGTTGTATTGTCTACTTTCCTTGGCTAATTAGTTTAGTGAGTCCATATGGCTAAACTCGTCGATCTTTTCATATTTTAAGAGTCTGAAAAGGACTGCGAAAAGAGTGACTTTATGCCCTATTTGATTAGTTTAATGAGTCCAGACAGGAAAACTCGTCGATATTTTCATGTTTTGAGAGTCTGAAAAGGATCGTAAAAAGAGTGACTCTATATCTAGTCTATTTAATTTAATGAGTCTAGATGAGATAACTAGGTGGTCTTTTCATATTTAGAGAGTTTGAAAATATCGTAAAGAACAACTCCAGGGTGGTCCCTTTGTCATAGTTGTTAACCGGGTCCGAGAAAAGGTTAATACTATACTTAGATCAGTTACTTTTCCGTGAGTTGATCTATTGAATCTGGATAAAGAGAAACCTATGTTCAATAGATGTTGACCTCATTTTGTTACGAGTACGAGGAGACAAACTAAAATCATTTTTTGTCGTGAAGTTTTAGTGAGTCATGTGACGACAAAATCAATACCTTCATCAAATGTTAATGAGTCAAATGAATAAATCTCAAGGTATCTTTTTCATTTTATTGAGCGAGGAAAAAAAGGTAAAATAACTACTCATTCCTTCTTCATAGATTTAACAAGCCTGAAGAAGGGGAAAGTCTTGGCGATTTTTTCAATTTAAGAGTGAGAAATGGTGCCAAAAAAGCAAGTGCTCTGGCCCCTTCCACCCAGGGTGGAGATAACACTCGCTTTGCTGCTGCGAACAAATGTCTACTGCCTCTCTGATAGGTGATGAATACCGGCATAGTAGCGGTCTCATGGTGCTCATACTAATAGGAAGGACCACCTATCTGCTGTTCAACCTCTGATAATGCCTGTGAAGTGCTGAAGAGGTCACGGGAGATGAAATCATCCCAAGTAATGCCCTGCAATCCCAGCTGATGAACCACCAAAATCTTAATTAATAGCAAAGAGATAAACATTGTTAAGTTGCTATTGAGGGGTCTTGTGCTACATGAAGGTGTTCATCCTCTCTATGTTCCTGCAAATAAAATATGGGATGTTCATAATCTGTACCCTGGTAAAGTGCATGAGCAACCTGATGTGATAGGCATATAAACGAGAGAACGTCCCCTCATAGCTGAAATATTTCATGATTAACTTCATCAGTGGAGCATATTCATCTTTCAAATATCAGAATGGAAAGACTCTTTTGAGCTGCCTCAAGAAGTTGGCCTTAATGTATGGGTCATAATGCTGCCGATCAACCTTCTCTTTCTTGTGCCATGGTTCTCCAACGTTCGGTATGCCAGTTGCTAATGAGATAGTTTCAGGTGTCAGTTTGAAGGTGGCACTGGCCAATATAGAGTGATCTCCATGTAAGTGAAGCACAAAAGAACGGGCCAACTCATGATGAAATCGAACAGTATCCACCTTTTGACAAAACTCAAAACATGACAGATGCTGGAAACATGACATAGCAAGAGGGTAGGCCTGCAATTTTGTGAGGGTGGTTGGTTCATCCCTAACATGTTTGCCACTTTTATAATGTCTCCGGGGAGCTTGTTCTTCCGAGGATGAATCACTTTGGGTCTCCATTTCATACTTCGATGAATGCTCAAATGCCATGACTGTTATATATGGATTGTGCTTGGACTGCCCTTTGATGATGGTAGTGAAACTATGTGTTGTTATGATCTCTGCCACCAAGGGGAAAAATCTAAAAGGGACTGTTAGGAAGGGGAATAATATGATGGGATTAGGGGTTATGGGGAGAAATTTTGTTTAGGGACATCTAGGAGGGTTTGGGGATTTTATAAGGTAGGATTTTGGGTTTTATACTTGACAAATGAGTGGAGGGGATAGGGAATAGGAGTTTAGTAACGTTTTAGGGTATGGAATGATGGGAAAAATGGAATAAGGGAGAAGGGAACAATGGAAAGAAGGAGAAAAATGAAAGGGGAAAGAGGGGAGGAACCTTGGTATCAACACAACAAATTTGCAACCCTAAGAGCAATGGATTTGATGATTTCAAGTGGTAGGGTTTGGATTTTTGTATTGCAACTATACATGGCCATAAACCAAAATCATGTTCACAAAAACATATGAGAAAACGAGATGTCGACCCTACCTATCAATTGGAAGGGATTCAAAGCGATTTGTTGCAAATTTGGAGCCAAATCAGGCCTTTGTGGTTGTGCACCGCGCCCTTCTGTCTGTGCGCCACGCCCTTTGTGTGTGCCACACCCATGTTAATCTAACACTTTGGGGTCGCGCCCAGTGTGTTGCACTCCCTATGTGCGCCGCGCCCCTCTGTTTGTGTGTCGCGCCTTGGGAAAACACCTCCAACCTCACTCAAAACGCGAGCTTGCTCTCTCAATCACCTTGAAATGCTTTCTCCCTATCCTTCGTGTGCCAAATGACATTGTTCTTTATGGAAATTCTATATAAAGGCATTTCGAGTCATGGCTTTAATTTTTGTTTCTTCAAAACCCACTTTGCTAATGTTTTATTTTGGCACTTTTTCCTGATTTAATTCAACTCTGTATTTCACTTTTCCCTTTGAATTTTTAGCTAAAATGATGAGATTTTTGGAACTTTTTTACAGTGGTTGTTGACATGGCATTTGGCCAAGGAAACCATGACTGCACCTGAAGAGATCAACTAGAAACTTTTTTTTTTTTTTTTGAAAATTATCACAAATCACACACTGTTTGACTTTTCTTCAAAACAGAGTTTTGAAGAATAGTCGTAGTCTGTCAACATGATGATGAAAATATTTAAATCATAACTTTGTAAGGGCCTCCCTCTGGCCTGGATGGCTTTATTAGACATGTTTGAAGACAAATTTATCTGATCCCTAGACCTAATGACTAAAAATGACTCTTGTCCATTAAAAGATCGAACACTGATTGTCATGGGATTTAATAGACATTGATGAAAAGACCTAAGCCAGTAGGTGTTAGACATGAGGGGAAATGACTGACAAGATCCTCCCATCAGATTATGGTATGCCCCTAGCAGAATGCAGCTGAGTGAATGGAGCGAGACACCTAAAAATGAAATTCAGAAAGAGTTTTGATCTCTGACGGAGGACTGACAAGACTGACTCTAACATTGGCTCCAATGGGGGATGGTAGCTCCTTGGAGGTTCCAAGAACAACAGATCTCTGGAAGAGCTAGATAGTGCCTTCATCCATTGGGCTATGGAGTCATTATTTCGACAAACAATAAAAGACTCTGACTCATTTATGAAACTAAACTGACCAAAACATTGACTCAAATTTGGTATTGAAATGACTTGAAGAGTAACTTGACAAACTCTAACCAAACTGAAATAAAATGGTATTTACAGTGACAGTGGAAGCAGCATCAACAACTCAGAAATGGTACCACTTGAGCAACTGACCATTGATCGGGCCCCCTAGACAATCTTCCCCGTTCATTTCCTTCAGAAGAAAGGCATTCTCACCCCGATATGCTGCAATCTTGAAGGGACCTTTCCAGAGATTCTTGAATTTACTGTGCTTACCCTTTTCCTCATTCCTTGCATCCCACTTCAGCACGACATCATCCAACTCAAATTTGTCCTCCTTTGCTTTTCTGTCATAAATTTTCTTAGTCTTCTTCTACAACTTGCATGTGTTTTGGAAAACTTCTTTTCTGGTCTGCTGCAAGTGGACCATTTGATTCAACCTTCTCTACATAGGATCTTCTTCACTGCCTGCCTCCTGAAGAAGTTTGACTACCGAGGCTGCGAGAGAGGTAGGAAACACTGTATCAACTCCATAAACAAGCTCAAACAGGGATGTACCAATGGATTTCTTTTGACTGACCCGATCTGCCCAAAGTGCATTGACCAACCTCTTATGCCAACTCTTCTTGTTTATTTCCAGCAGCTTCTTGATGATGTTGACTAATGATTTATTCGAAGATTCCGCCAATCCATTGCCTTGTGGATGATAGGCAGTTGAGTGACCCAAAATGATGTCATATTTATGACAAAACTCTACCATCCTTTTTGATTTGAAAACTGTTGCGTTATCAGTGATTAACTTATTCAGGCAACCAAATCGAGACAAGATGTTATTTTCAAGGAATGAAATAACTACCGCATCTGTAGCTTGTCTGGTGGGAATTACTTCGATCCATTTCGTGAAATAATCTATTGCTGTGAGGATCCACCTATGCTGACCAGAAGAAGCGGGATGAATTTCACCAATGAAATCCAACCCCCATTGCTGAAAAGGAGCACTCACTTCAATGGGCTTAAGTGGTAAAGGCTGTAACTTTTGCCTCCCTTCGAAAATCTGACACTTATGACAGCTCTTGACCACCTTATATACATCAGCAAACAATGTCAGCCAATAGTATCCCGTTCTCAGGATTTTATTTGCTGTTGATTTCAAAAAAAGGTGGCCACCACAGTCTCCTTCATGGAAATCCTCCATGACCTTCTTTGCTTCTTTTTCCACCAAGCAATTTAATAGAACGCCACCATGATCTTTCCAATAAAGTGCAGAATTTAGAATGCAAAACTTGGTAGCCTTCAATTTGAGTGTTCTAGCTTTGTTTCTAGTCATGCTAAGCGGTGGTGACAAATTTTTAAGCACATATATGATATCTGAATACCACGGAGAAAGAGCAAACATTTCAGATACCTGAATTGATGATCCTTCCTCATTCTCATCGGACATAGCAGTGATCAGATTTATGTCTAAGGCGTGCAAGTTTGACTGGCCATTAAATTTGCCAATCCCCGTCCTTTAACAATCTTTGTGGGCTTTATTTCCACATCATATTCTAACAAAGTTGCAATCTACTTGCCTCGTCTTCCTTCCGGATTGGTCCGCACTAAAACATCTTTGACAGTAGCGTTAGGAACATATGCCAAAATATGAGAATGCAAAATATATCCCCGAAAATATTTCAATGCTTTCACGAGTGCAAGGGCTTGCTTCTCAATGATGTTGTATTTTAAGGCTACATCTCTTATAGCTCTACTGAAAAAAGAAATTGGTCTTTCGTGATCATCTCTTTTCTGCAATAACACAGCTGCCATCGTATGCTCCAAAGCGAATGAAAACAATATGAAATCCTAAGTGTAGTCTGGGCTGACTAGAACGGGAGCTGAAGGAAGAGCCAATTTGACTAAATTGAGAGATTTTACAGCCTCCTACGTCCATTTCACTTGGCTATCCTTCTTAAGCATGTTTTTAATCTCTCTTAGGTGCTCAACAATATTAGGTACAAAGCGGCGTAGAAAATTCATTTTACCGTTGAAATATTGAATCTCTTTCTTATTCCAGGGTAGATGGATTTGCTGAATTACTTGTACACGTGCTGGGTCAATACAAATGCCATCTTTTGAGATAATGTGCCCGAGTAGTTTGCCTTCCTCCATGGTGAACAAACTCTTTTTCAGATTCAATGATAGGCCATATTTTCTGCACTTTTGAAAGACAGTTTTTAGATGATACATGTGTTCTTCACCAGATTTGGAAAACACCGTAAAATCATCTAGGTACACAACCAAAAATACATCCTTCTCATTCACGAAAGTCAAGTCCATTGCATGCTAAAATGTGGCTCCTACGTTCTTCAAACCAAAAGGCGTTTTAGCGTAATGAAAAGTTCCCCATGGAGTGGCGAAAGTTGTCTTGTCTCGGTCATCTTCATGGACAGAAACTTGGTTATATCTGGAATAACCATGAAGTAGTGACATATGAAATGCTCCCACTACTCGCTGAAGTATATGGTCCATTTTTGGCAGTGGATAGTTATCTTTCAACGAAACTTTATTAAGATTTCTAAAATGAATGCACAAGCGAATCTCACCTGTCTTCTTTCGTACGGGCACCAAATTAGAGATCCAACCCGAAAATATGATGGGAACAATGATTCCTAATTTGTACAACTTGTTTATCTCCTTTTAAATCGATGGCAACAGCTTTGGATTTAGCCTCCTCAACTTCTGTCTTAAAGGTTTCTGATTGGGCTTAATGGGTATAGTGTGCATTTTAGGATTAGCAGTTGTTCCAACATTGACTTCTTCCACAACCTTCTCTGTTGGCTGCAATGTTGTTTTGCGGACTACATCATCTTGATCAAAGAGTTCTTCTAAAGGTATCAAGCCTTTAGGAATAATGATATTCTTTAGCTACAACACGTCCATTTGATTGACCTGCACATCATCTTTACCATTGTCATTTTCTACATCAATTGAGGTTTCTTTGAACTTACCTTTGTTTTACAGAAAATCATCAATCTCCTCATCGTCTTGGAAAACTTGCCAATATCTCTGATTGTTCGGGACAGTTGAACGATGCTTGACATGGATTTCAAATTTATTACTAGAGTTCATTGGGATCTTCAAACTACTTGCTACCTTAGCAAGAGCACCAACAATGCTATTTTGTATACGAGGCACACATGTCAAGGTATATTCTGAAAATAATTTTAGGATGTCTAGGACTACATTACGGTAAGCCCGCATCCGAGGATGCTTTGCTTGATATTCTCCTCTGACCTACTTAATCACCAATTCGGAGTCGCCATATACTGCAATCCTCTTAGCATTCAACTTTCTTAGAATTTATAGGCCAGCAATCAGAGCTTCATACTCAGCTTCGTTGTTTGAACAATCAAAAGCCAACTTGTAAGAGCATACCCGCATGTTACTAGGCACTTTGTTCGGGGCAGAGAAAGGACTGTGTACCCAAATCCCAATTCCAACGCCATCATTTCCCACTTCTCCATCGAAATCCATGGTCCACAAACTGTCTTCCTCCTCTTGCAAGTGTTGAAAATCTGTTTGTTGTGCTTTGTCTGCTTGCTGTCCATTACTTTCAGTTGATCGCTCAACAGTGTTCTGTTGTTCCTGTCCTTCATTCTTTAAAACTCCTCTGAATTTTTCTATTATTTCTGGAACATCATCTGCTTCTACTAACTGACTATCGATATCATTGAAACTATCAGAATACAAAACAAAAGACTCTAAATCTGTATGTACATGATTTATTGGTTTCTCCTTTCTTGTAATCATGTATTGTTGAGATTGCAACAAGATGATGGAGCTTAGTGAAAAGAGTCGCCTTCACTAAGTGGGCCCGCAGGCTATTTTTGGCGCAAGTCTATTTTTAGACTATGTCTATTTTTAGACATATGGATCATGTCTATGGATTGCAGGTTGCTGTTTATGGATGATTGATCAAGTTGGAAAAAATAGATGGACTTCTATTTTTAGACCATAGCGGAGTGACACCACAGCAGAGTGACTGCTCAGTCTAAATATAGAACAGTCAAATATTATTAGCTCATAATAATATTTAGACTATAAACTTTGTCTTATTCTCTTGGAGCACTTCAGGATGAGCTACGGATGTGGTACATGCAGATCCCAGAAGGAAATACGTGTTTCTTATGAGTCAGTTGAGTTGTTGCATGCATGACTTCAGTTAGAACTCAAGTGAGTTGAGTTTAGTGGACTGGAGGTGCAGTTGATGGAGTTGTGTTCAGTTTAGCTTTGTTAAACTGGTTGTATTTAGTCTAACTGGCAAATAGACTAGAGATGAGTTGGGTGAATTAGTTATTAATTAATTCACAAGTTATTAACTCATAATACAACTAATGAATACATCAGTTAACTCAGTTGCATGTCAGTGCATGTTCAGTTCAGCAGGGACAGGTGTTAGAGAATCAGATTGCTATCAGTTGTGACTATAGTTGTGCATCAGATCTTGCACAATCAAGGGATTGAGTATGCCAATGAGTTTGCTCACGAATTTTCCCACATTGTAGCTTGTTCTCACGTGATTTTGCCAAGGAAATACGTGGTTGCCTTGGAATTATCATCAGTTCTTGAGCAGGGATTGAGCAGCGG